>QNGE01000922.1:0-23920 GCA_008508345.1 Paragonimus westermani
TGTGGCATGTGGTCTGTAATGTAACGAACGGAAAGGTCGATTGGAATTACAATGTATGTGGGGGACTCAGTTGGATAAGGAGGAGAAGGATACGATATAGGAACAAAATATGACACATGCCCACTTCGAGTGTAGGGTACACATCGACCGGTAGCTATCCCAAACATTTTCCACTTTAAGTGGCGTTCCATTGAGGTGTCCGACTTGTGCGATGTTCACGAGGACAGCGAAAGTACGTAGTACGTTCGCCAATGTCCGCTCATTATAAAGTCGCAAGGTCGTTGGTCTGCATATTAAAGTTATGGTTTACAACTCGTGTGTGCGCCCACTTAGGTTCTATAGTTCAGAGACCTAGCCCATTGGTGCGGAAGATGTATTTGGGACTCTCCGCATTGACCACCGTTTTCCCGCTGGTCAACCGATTTAAGCTTGGTTGACTATGTGGGTAACGTGGAAGTCCATCGACGCGTGTTTGGGAAACGTGTAAGTTCGCGACTGATGATCTAGGTAGTGGAAATTCACAGTCTTCATTGGTCTGGTCACGTGCTGCATGTGCCGAAGTGTCTGCCGCGCCGCGCGTTATTCAACGTGGCTGCTAATGGTTGAAAAAAACACAAGACGGCCATGCGATTGCGTGGTCACGGACTACAGAAGACTTGATAGTTCTGCCGCGTAATGTTGGCAGGCGCCATCCAACTGGTTAGAGTGCTCGCGATCATCCAGACCGCTGGTTGGGAACATTGATGTGCCAGTGTGTCACGATCGATGATGTGAGCATCTTCTCAATGGTCTTACCTCTGTAGCTCAGCACAGCTCCCTATAAACTCGGTTCTATGTGACTAACACTTCTCTCCACGGATGGTCTAGTGGTGATCAAGGCCCGCGGCCTTTCACACATCATCTTCCATTTTACCAAAGCGGTTGAGCGAGTGTCGTCACACTTTCCATTGTTACTTAAGTTAAATACACAGTTTTCAAAGTGATAACCTCCATTGGATTACTTCGTTTTTAGGTCATTGGATCTTCATAGGATCGGAATCGGCTCTTCTCTCTCCTCTTCCACGCTCATCTTAGCGAATGGGCCTCAAGGTGCTTCTCTTGGGCTCTTATTGTTTCTGATTTCTCTCGATGACCTTCCAAAAGTAGTCTGCGAGATTTCCTCATTACATGTGGTTGGTCTCAAAGTTAGAAACTCTCATCATCCTTGTATTCTTCAGACTGGCTACTGTGTGTTCAAGCAATGGTTATTGGAGTATGTCTTCCGACTAATGGCGACAGGTTTGCACACGTTTTTTTTGATAGATTCCAGAATTGTTTCCACATTCCGTACTAAGATTAAATGGCCGGAGTTCAAATCCCGGCCGTGATGAGCTCTAATGAGATCGAAACTCGAGTCTACTGCTTTTTGAAAGGGGCTGCCTGCAAAGTCTGTGTGAATGTGAAGGCTGCGATCAAATGTGAGTGATGTTCAACTTGAAAATCTCTAGTTCTCAAGAAGCGACTAGAAGACTGGTTAACTTCCGGTTTGTATTTCATTGATTGTCATGAAAAGACAGCTGAGAAGGACCATGCTACACTGAGTATAGCAAAAATCAAAACTCTTTAAATCCTTCACGGGATCCGTGTCCGGCTGTTGCTTGGGCATACTAACTCGTTAGTAGTTGACAGCCTTTTAAAGGACAAATGCGCTGAAGCATGTTCACCGAGCCGCAACGAATGTGATGTTAGATTTTTTGAATGTTATCTGCAGTTCTCTACTTCAAGTTCTGACTATTTACCCGGTTACAGCGAACATTGAGGATACCTTGTTCTTTTAATATCTCCCGGAGAACTTAATCCCTTTTTTAAGCAATACGGTCTACAACGTCAATGAAGGCCTAGGCTCCACAAGGTGTTAGTCCACTAGAATAGACCACCGGAGTCGTTATTAATTTCTCCTGTTGAACAATGTATAAGGCGTTGACAAAATCATCATAATCGAAAACGACACATTAGTGGTGATGGCTGATGTTTAACTGCCATACGGCCATAAAGAAAAAGGTAAAAGGGATGGGGCCTAATAGTGATCGACCTCTTGATGAGTGACCTCGTTTCTTAACGCCGTGTAGACCGCTGACTGACGACCTTATTACACTACCTAAAGCTCTAAGTCTATTCAAACTTAAAGCTTGACAATAGCTACCAAGCGTGCGCTTTTTTAACTCTACGTTGTTTACTCTCTGGCGCTACCTGATACGATCGATTAAACGCAGACGTTTCTGGTTATGATTCACGTTTTCTACTTTGAGTGATCAAGTTTTGAGGTCGTATGGTAACGCAGCCTTTGGTCGTTTCGTGTAACCTAACTTTTACCCTTAGTGAGATGCCTCTCTGCCGCCGATGATATCCTGAATTAGCGAATGCCGCCCTAGTCTAAGAGATGCGAGCTTCCGTTATTTGGATCCCGCTTGCTTAGCCAATGTGACCGCCAAATTTAGACATCTTTCATCCTCCAAATTTTAATGCTTCTATGTCTGCATTGCAATCCTGAAAATTAACGCCACATCAGTCTTCCCTAGATTATCAACCAGAAAAGTGATGTCTGCACAGCATTCGAAGAAAACTAAACCACCCCGGAGAACGGGAGCTCCCACACGCGTACTAATCACTAAAATGTACGCACTTTCTTCCATTGCCATGCCTCTGGAGTCGATTAAACCACTTCTCCTGTCCTAAAGAGTACAGCCCGTTCGCACAGAGTAACAAATGGTGTGCATGAGTGAGTACATTTGCGTGTGTTTGCATTGACGTTTTCATGGTCTGTCCCCACGGACCTATTATATCTTCAAATATGAGTGATGGTCAACTTGAAAATAAACCAAATCCCCGACTACTCATCAGTAATCTAAAATATCGCCTTGCAGGTTTAATGAGTTCTGTGATCTCGACCTGTCTCGGAAGTCCTAATCGCGGGGTTATCGATTGGAGTGGCGCAGTGGTCAACACGGTTGCCTCATGATTGGAATGGCCGGAGTTCAAATCCCGGCCGTGGCAAGGATATGCACTACTGATGAGCTCTAATGAGAGCGAAACTCGAGTCTAGTGCTTCTTTTCGAAAGAGGCTGGCTGGAAAGTCTATCTGAGTGCGGACGCTGCAATCAAATGTGAGTGATGGTCAAATTGAAAATAAACCAAATCCCCGACTACTCATCAGTAACCTACTATATCGCCGAATGTATGTATGTACATATATGTATACGCTTATGATTGTTTCTTCTTCAAAACCGTTTTTGCTTTCAAATATTCTTTCAGCCACCTGCGTCCCACTTTATTTTGCTTGTTTGATGGGTCCGTAATTAAATGATCTTTTGGCTCCATCGGTGGCTGAGAATCCTTGGTACCGCTGGTCTACTAGCTCTGATGTTTCGTTGGTTCCGACAGAGATCAATCACTTGTAATTGTCGCACTGCCTGTATAAAACATGTCGTTATCACCGGGGCAAATTCTGGGATCGGTTATGCAGCTGCTTTGGAGCTAGCTCGACTAAATTGGCACGTGACGTTAGCTTGCAGGTTTGTCCTGTTCCTCATTGCTAACTCAACACGTTCACTAGGAATTTGGATTCTGCCGAACGCGTTAGGAAAGAAATCATACAGTCGACTAACAATGAGCACATTACCGTGCAAAAGTTGGACCTTACTCAACGTGCATCAATTGATGATTTCGTCAAGACGGTTGCCACCACACCTGTACATGTTTTGATTAACAATGCTGGTTTAATGGCTTCCACTGCACGACCGGTTGGTTCCTTTGGCGGTGTGAATGTCGATACTGCTACAAACTACCTGGGAACTTTTTATCTAACTCGTTTGATGTTGCCATATTTGAGGCAAGTGCGTGATGATACCACCCATTACCCTCGTGTTATTTTCGTGACTTCTGGTTTATCAACCAAAGGTAACGTTGACGATATCCTGCGCCCATGGACTCCTGGGACTCCTTGGAATGTAACCCAAGCATACGCGAACTCAAAGCTGGCTTGCTGCTTATTTGCTCGTGAGCTCCATCGTCGTTTTGGTTCGGGGCCTAACAAGTGGGTAAATGTTTACTGTCTTTTCACCGGTGGCATGGTCAACACTGGACTAAGTCGTGAGATCATATCACAATACTCACTTCCTTCGCAGTGGGTTTTACGTCTGCTCTCACGCATGCTTCTGAAGTCACCTTACGCAGGCTGCCAAAGTCTCGTCCATTGCGCAGTCAGTCAGAATGTTGCCTCAGCTCACTGCATGAACACAACTCTAAGTGGTTCTAATGTCTCTGGGAATGGTTTACTCTACAGCAATTGTGCTCCTATCCCATGGCCGACTGCAATGCAGAACGTTCACGTGTCCCAGTTGTTGTGGAAGCAAACAATGGACTTTCTTGGACTTCGTGACTAGATTTTTACTGACTTGCATGTTGTGTTTTTACTATCGTTTTTCTAAATTAAATGAACTATTGTGGCATTTTGCTCATTCGTTTTTGTTAAAACTGCAGTTTATCCAGAAAAGCTGCCCGGAAACAACTAGTCGCTCTTCATTATGAATATGTTGCCTTATACTGTGAAACAAGTTCGCGGTAAATCTGGGTTTCAGATCGCGATCGGTGAAACCTCATCCAGCTATTTGCCACATTGTTTTAAACATTGTTTCATCTGCTTTGCAAACGACAGGACTATCGCTTTAGAACATTCCAACGGTCAGCCGATACATGAGTTGCACGATTGTTTTGTGCGTATGTTGTTAACTAAAGTACACCCTTCATTGGAGCACAATAGCTGATTGATAGTGGTGTTGCTCAGCTGTTTTCGTTACATTTTATGCGTAACTGCCTATTTTTCGACGTGCATCTTTCATTGTCACGAAACTCTTTGGGTCTTACTCTCTCAGTCCGAAATTCGACTAAATACCAATCCTTCACGTGACCTGATTCTCGAGGTCAATCATGTGAACTCTGCCGCGTTGATTTGACTGAGTCTACGTCTTAATTGTATGCTATTTGCGTACAATCTTATCGGGTAGTCAATTGGGGAAACGAGTAACGGGTTTGTTTCGAGCATAGGAATTTTGATACTGGACTTTGCAGATGAAGCATTCACGATCTACAATGAGGTGGTTAGTATTGCACTACCTTACTACTGATGGTATGGGACATGGGCGTACGCGGGTGTGTATTGTGTACCGAATAGTCTGTCAGGGGACAGCAACGTCGGTATCAGTCCAATATAACCAACAACGTCAATCCAAAACTGTCCTACACCACTGGTTTCCATTACTGGAAACCTTCTCGCGCTGTCTTTTGCATCACTGCCCGGATGATCGTCACATAGCGAAGCCGTCAACGTTCTTAGCAGCTAGTGCTTCAGAGCGATCGCTGCCAGCTCAAAAAAGTCACTGCAGTGTTAGGGTTATCCAAAAGCACTGACGTTCACATCGCACATCGTGTCCCAAATACTGCGAAGCGCTTGGTGAAAATAAGTTCCCAGGTCATCTCCTCTCTAGTACTGAGGAAGTGCGCTGGAAATTTTCGGGACAACACTGTAGATTGTTTAATCGATACTTCGGGGGTGGTATATTTTCACTTTGTCCATTTGCGCTCACTAACGCATGCTGGTTCCCAGTCCAGCATTGCCCATCAAACGCCGAAACGGTTACAGAGGTGTGTTTGAACAACCGGGTGTGATCGATCGTAGACCGTGGTGACCAAAAATCTGGGTCAGTTTGAGAACAAAAGTGATACTTACAAGGAGTGAGTTATACTCTTTACCCCGCCCAATACTCACATGTATCAACATTCTATCTTAGGTCGTCATCGCCTAACCAAAACCCATTTAATGGAAACGTTTTGTATCGACTCAATCTGAAAGGAATTCGAGCCCGGGATATATCGTTTTTCAGGAAGAACAGGTTCCCAGACGACAAGGCACCTCGATCTGGACACCGATCTCGACCACGGAACAAATCGCCTTCATCACGACGTGGATAGATAGAACTTGTTGACGTAGTGGAGCGACACGACTCAGTGATGAGGCCACAAAACTGAGAGGGGCCAAGCGACGCTTATTTGTTTCAGAGCATGACTATGAAACGTCAAATCAGAGTCCGCAAGTGACGCGACGAACCTAAAAGCAGCATGAAATGTGTTAGATTCCATGGAAAAATTGTTGGGTTTTGATCAGTCCTAGTGATTTGCTAATCTCTTTCGTCCATGAATGCAGCCCTTTTGTTATCTGAAATACTGAGTTCCCTTGATGAAGTTCACCAATAACAATGGAAGACATTTGTCGCGCGATGTTAACATATCGTTTACTCTCTTCAGTCACGAACGCATAACAGTAGAATACGTAGGACATGTGGATAGCATTAACAATAGAAACAGTCAACGATTGGGTCTACGTGAATCAAGGACTGTCATCGGTTCCTGGGCAGACAAACTGTGTGAGTTAGCAGTTTGTGCCTTGGAGAGAGCAACTTCGGATTCCGATTGCGCAATAATATGTCAACGATCGAACGAATCACAGTAATTAGTACGGCACAACGAAAATTGTGTACAACTGCAGGATGCTAGTCGACTGCGACTTGCTTCGCTAAACAAGTTTGCGGTCAATGGTCGGTCCTGGTCTGTTTCTGCTTGGTACTCAAATTTGGGATAAAATCACATCTGCTCTTTTCTTAGTATCTAATGCTCCATCGACCGCATGTTGTTTCAGAGCTGTCAGCATGACTGGTACGTTATCCCCAGGGGACCTTCTGTTGTCCTCAGTGTCTTTTCCAGTACAGTCCCAAGTGAACCGGATTTTGGCGACTCACTGCTGCTCATCTTGATGTCTGTCTCTTTCCACAGTTGGCAACGCCTTCGCAACATCGTTGTGGCTTAGACCACCCGCCTTGTTTAGTTATGAAAAACTGGGTTACCTGAGGTCTATCATGTAACGGGAAATCTCACGAACCCACGTGCTTTCTTGGATTTTTGTTACTGTCCTCACATTCATCAGCACTAACGACAACAATACATCAGTGACTGAAACCCGTGTTTGACCGCCTTATTAGATGTAGGTGGATTTATTCGTCCAAACACAATAATAGAGGAAGGATGGTGCCTAAATGATTGAGCGGAAATATTCATCAAGGAACCACACAGTGCGAGCAAAGCACTATATTAAAAGTGAGTACAATTTTCTGTGCTGTTATTTTGCTACAAACAACTCGGTCAAACAATAACACCCTCCATGGCATTGGACTCAACTGGTCACCATTCCTCTTAACTTCTCCAGGGAAGGGGCTAAGTATAAGATGGCCAGAGTGTGCAAAAAAATAGTCCCTGTTCTACCCAGTCTACCGTTTTATCGTTTTATTCATCTGATCGTGCCTGCTTGTTTTCCCGGCGCAGCTTTTTATTTATTGTGTTTGTTCTATTTCTACGCAGATGCGTTGAGCAGTTGAAGAAAACCTCAAAACCAGTAAATCGGACTTAGTCAATCAATGATTTTCAGAGAGCCTGACTTGCTGGGCGTTTCTTGATACACCAACTTTTAACACACAACTTTATTATAGGACTAATAATGATCATGAGGGCTTCAAAATCATTTGTATTCACTGACGGCTTGGTAAACCCCATATTCTGACTGACATTCTTTGTAAGACAATTAAGCTCCACAACACTTCACACGGTATCTATATGCCAGCGCAGCTGCCAATCACGTTTGATTTGCTGGACCAGTGACACTCACGGTCATGGATGCTAAGTATCTCATAAATATGAAAGAGTCAATCGCGTACAATCCGAGCTTTGATTGAACTCGAACCAGTGGCAGCAACACCACGCCCACACACGACATGCTCTCTGTTTTTGTCGCTAGTTTGAATCATGCAGAAACCCTGGCTTTTCGCGATTGGATATTTTCTAAAACTACTTATCTCTCAAGTTGGCAGTTTAGAGAATTGAATTAAAGCATTATTACTCATGTAACCCGAGTGATTCCTCCATGCGTGTATGGGTTGTCGATGTCAGATCCTCCAGCTTCTTCTCGTCCGCCACAGTCAGTCTTTATCAATTACCGCAATGCTATGCCATGTTTTTCAAAGGAAAGAGGATAAGAAGTTAAAAAACAATTATTTACCATGTTTTGTCCTCGCGTGTTCCGGTGGTGATCTTCAACTGGGTTTCCAAGGACGCTTTTGGACGAATGTGTGTAACTGACTTTGGTGGTAACCGACAGAAGAAGAACGTGACAACTGGGATTTCAGGACCATTGGCTGCCAACAACTGTCAATCCATCTAACCTGTTTGTTGCAGCAGGACATTGTGAACGACTGAGACTGAAGATAAATCATCCCCAAGTTTCAGAATTAGAACTTTTCCAGTCAATATGTACGTAGGCAAATGAACTCGTTGAAGAACTCATCTATCTTCAAATGTCACTTACTTAGTTTGGTAGTTTAACGGCTGAGTGTTCGTCCCAACAGGAAAAACTGACCCCACTTTTGGCGTTGCTTTGCTTTCAACCGCACAATCACCCCACTAATGAAGATGGGAATTTCAGACCTAGTTGCACGAATTCTCACCACATCGAGCTCACTGACTAAAACTGGTCGATCTCTTAAAATTACGAATGAATACCGGATGCACACTCGTGATTTATTTTGGTTACACATAAGCGGACGCCCACTCATAGGATCCATCGTGCAATTCATCCCATAAATAAGCAAATTTACATCCATCTACCGAATTCAGTGTGTTCTGAGTCGTATACTTTAACACTCAGGTGGTTTGGTTCAACCACACTGATTACACGTAGCGGCCTGGAGATTTCACTGGCCTGCCTGCGGTATGATGTGTAAAATAGTTTCAAAACTCATAGTTGCATATTGTACCTAAGCTATTAAGAAAGCTCACATGATGCATGCTGTCCGTTTGTTGTTGTGGCATGAGGACTAGCGTATTGGACAATAAAGATTGTGCTTTATTGGACGCCTTCTCGCTACAATATGACCGTGGCGCGAACTCGAAGGACACACGTGTCACATTCTTCCGGTTTACTCGTTCGTCGACGGCCGGTCTCTAGCCTCTCTAGCTAATTCGCGTGTCGGTGCCTTTTATAACGCTATCAGAGACCACTTGTACATTTCGTCGAATAATGATTTGGTCTCTTTCTTCAACGGCATTTTGTTTTTCGTGTCTAATAATTGCGTACCTGGGGAAAAAGCGACTCAGTGCAACGAGCACTAAATTGGCGAGCCCGTTCGAATAATTTTTGTTTTCCATAGGTATATCTTTTTTATAACTGAGTTGCTATTTTTTGGTACATTTTACGTATTTTTTAACTCAATTTATTATCCATTCCGCTTTAATGGGGGCTCAACCGCACGTTTTGTCAGACGCTTTGGTCAGTGCATTAGCCGTACCGTTTGCACCCTTTAGAGAGAATAATCCTAAATCGTCGTGTGCTCAGTTAGAAGCCACGTTTGCGCTACGACAGATTAGTTTAGAGCTAACGCGTTTTCATCACGTAGTTGCGGCACTGCCACCTCACGACATTCACGAGGTGGACGATATTCTGGAGTTACCGGACTTCACGAAGCCATACGAGCAACTCAAAGCGGCCGTAAGTAAGCGCGTTGGCTTGTCCGATCGCCAACGTATTTCTCAGCTTCTAAGTGCAACCGAGCTCGGTGATCGTAAACCATCGCAGCTCCTTCGCCACATGCAACGGTCAGCAGGCACGACACACAGAGTGGGCTCTAATTAAGATGTGGCTACAGCGTTTGCCTAAGGATATGCAAAACATTCTTAATGCAAACCCATCAGCAACCTTGGCTGATGTCGCCGACCGGATCGGGGAAACATACGGCACCGCTATTTCCCAGCTCACTTCGAATAGTCAGTGCGCAATTGCCGCTTTAAATGCTCAACTTGCCACCGTAACTAAACAACTTCAGGCCTTAATGACGCAGCGTTTGAGGTCACGTTCGACGACACAGTAGCCACTCAGGGTTACGTGATTCTCGTCAGCCGCCACCGAACGCTAATCCGGATCACTGCTGGTATCACCAGCCATTTGGCAAGAAAGCCCGACGATGCCGACAGCCTTGTACCTTTGCTCCAGTCAACAAACAGGGTAGCCAAATCCACATGGTTAACAACGTAACTTGCCCGCCTGGTCGTCTGTTCTTTCTGAAAGATCACGAGTCGGGGATTCGCTATCTTATCGACACAGGTACCGAGGTCAGCGTGATCCAACCTGAGGCCCACGACTTAAATAGATCATCCATTTCGAATATTCGCGGGGCCAACGGAAGCACTGTAAAAGTGTTTGGTCAGCGCTCTCGCACACTTAATTTAGGTCTTCGTAGGTCTTTCTGCTGGATCTTCACGGTCGCCGACGTCCAAATGGCGATTATCGGCATCAACTTCCTCCAGCACTTCGACCTTTTGGTAAATTCCAGACGACACCGTGTAGTCGACCGAACGACAAAGCTTACGGTTACCGGGATTTTGACCGATAATGTACCAATCAGTCCCGCATATCAAAGCTCTACGAAACTAAACCCCTTTAGTTTTCTGATCGATAAGTATCCGACTGTTTTTCGACAGTCTTCATCTCTGCGTGCCGTCAGAAGTTCCACGAGGCACCACATAGTCACGACAGGCCCGTCGGTGTCCGCCAAAGCTCGCAGGTTGACACCAGACAAGCTTAAAATAGCCCGCGCTGAGTTTGAGCTCATGCTCGAGCTCGGAATCATCCGCCCGTCCAGTATCTCTTGGGCCTCTCCACTCCACATGGTCTCCAAAGCGTCGGGCGATTGGCGCCCTTGTGGAGATCATCGTTCGCTCAACGACGCCACAGTACCTGTCATGAGTAAATTGGTCACGATTAATCAGCGTAGTGAGGACGAGCGGTCGGACCATACTATTCACACCATCACTAGTCGGTAGTACGGAAGGAGCATGGATTTTGTCATCGAAATAGCCGCGAGAAAAATACAAGAACGATTGGAATGTAGCTTCGCATAAAATAGTTCTTGGTACATAAGGCAAACTGAGCGTTGGCATCCATAGCAATCGTGACGTTCTGATAACAATGTCGTGCGCAGTCATGTTGAAGCGCATAACCCATGTATTGGTTTTCCGAATAAAAAACCCTTGCGTTCTTGGCTCACAACACCGGTATTGCTAGATGTGAGTTATAAGAACCGTGAAACTAAAGTGTTACAAGTGGATTCAACTGAAAATACCTGTACTTACTCAAATCCAGTGTGTGATTAGAATCAAAGGATTGGTAACAAATTAACTGACATAACCTGAAAATATTTTCCAGTCCTATCGTCGCTTCTGAAATAAAGGAATGTTCTGAGATATTCGATCACTGCCATGAGAAATTGCCGGAGAGCATTGTATCTGCAGTGCGGAAGGACACAGGCATTGACGAAACCGGCGGAGTGAACAGGTACAAATGCAGATATAACTTTCGTGAAGTGTGATTCACATAAGGGGACTCACTGGGATACCCAAGTAACCCAAGTAAAAAGGGTTTCGGATTTCACTAGAACTTACAAATAATCTTTGATTTTAGATGAGAACCAATTGTGAAAAGTCAGGGCTTCGGCTGGATTTGAACCAGTGATAGACACAGCATGCCTCAACGCGGCAAGTAATTATCAGCTCACAGTTCCGAAAAAGCAATACTTCAACTGATAATCAAACAAGACAACGCGTGTCGAACAGTTGGACAATGCTTAGGGTCAAATTCTGCCCGCACTTTCCTAGCCGCGAAACCTATACAATTTCTGTGCTCAGCAGTAGTGTTGATAGATTCCAGCGTGAGCTGTTTGAGAAATCCTGCCGGGGCAGTCAATCCCTTGGATCATCTAGTGGATTCCATAAGAGACAGTGGGACGAGTGGGTAACAGAGTTCAAATGTGAAATTTCCGAGCTCTTGGTGTGGATTCGTAGCTCAGCTGGTAGATCGCTTGCCATGTTAGGGTATGCTGTGTCTGTCGCTGGTTCGAATCCAGCGAAAGCTCTGATTGAGCACAATTGGGTATCATCTAAAATCATAAATGTGCCACTACTCATTAGTCTGCTTTTTTACTGGCGGGTTTAACACGTGATAATTAAATACACCGAATCATGTACAGTGGTAAAGTCGATATTTCAGATTGACGGATTATTTCCAACGTATACTTAGGTGTGGCAGGAAAGGAGAGTAACCATACGCCGAAACCAAACGCACATGTTTAGCTTAGGAGAGAGTATTCTTTGGGGATAGATAGAATGGCTTACTAGGAGGGGGAGAATGGGGCGAAATAATCTGTTGTATTTTGAAGTACGTAACAGAAAATACAAGTATGCGAGTCAGTCAACGAACTTGTAACGGAATCAGTATTGAACACAGCGTAGGAGTTCCTGCAATGGGACAAATGTAACAAATTGCTCTTTTATGCGTTCAAATGACTACACGCATCTTAGTTTACTTGAAGTCCGGATTGTTCTGATAATGAATTTGATTTTTCAGACGCTCAGGAGTGCTTGTCCGGGCAGGCCCAACTGCAGATATTTCTTCAGTAGCCTGTTTAGGGTCCGAAACAGACTCATAAACAAAATGTTCGGCATCATATCGTATATCTCTAGTGTCAGGTGAATCGTATGCAGTTTGATTGGTATTTCTATGGTGACTTTGGCCATCAGCTAAATCAAGACTTTCGCACTTACGGGTGCCGAGATTGTTCCGTACTATTTCACTCGAAGATCGACGTTCGGTGCTGCGGTGGAAATCAACGACAGCGGATTCTAGACTTAGCGTAGTTACAATTGGAGTAGCTCACACGGAGGTTTCCACGGAAATCGGTATCCCATTTACGGAAAACTCAGTCAGTAGGTTATGGATTGTCTCACGGAGATGGAATAGAATTTTGCGATACTTCATAAAAATGGATGTACCCGATACGTCGAAGCTAATTGGTCTAGTGCGTTAACCACCGGAAAGCAATACCGGACAAATTCTGATGCTTTCAACCGCCTGACTTTTTGGACTTGGAAGTTAGTCCCGTTAACCCGATTGTCTAAATAAGCGTTATTGAAATTGTCAAGTGAATTATCTCAAATCGCCAGGAGCTACTTAGTAGCACTTGAATTAGGAGATTTCAAGGCATTGCTAAATTCGGATCTTTCGAAGTAATCTGTCGTGTGTATCCACTGCATAGATAATGCACGGTCGCCGAAAATCCAAAAGACTCCAAATTGGTCGACCTTTCATGTCTGATAATTTTGCGAATGTCAATATGGCCGGCCACTCGCGCTGTAATCTCGGGAAATCCTTCACGCCTCGAAATTTTTCGAGTGGGTCTTCATTTGTTGAAGATGTGGCTGTTGGTGGAACGTGTTCTGCTCCTCTATACCCCACAAATTCAACCTCCGGACTATGGAACGGTCAGTCACTTCGCCATTGTCATGACATTTTCAATCCTGACAATTTATCCCCTAATTCTTATGCTTCTAAGGATCAGGACAGGATTGATGATATTCATGATGTTTCCTACACTCACGTTTTGTTGTGGGCCTTGGAAGCTGTGCAGGAATCTGGCCCATTAAAAGAGCTATTAGATGAAGTAGGAAGGACTTGTAAAACTTGTGTTCAACCAGAATTTTCCACTTTGTCAGTTCCCAAGGTACAGCTGGGGCAAGAAAAATCGTTACTTACCAAAGAGGAGTATAGATTGCATGAAAGAATACTTAAGTTACTGCAGAAACTATTGGATGACCACAAACCCCCCGAACGAGAAGTCGTTTTAGTCAAACCAAAGGAACACGACAGGGTTGGAACATCCAACTCACCATCCCAGCCCGGTCGAGTGAGTGACGTTGTCAGGACTCTGAAAGAGTCAATTCTGGGTATAGGACTACCCAAGCTCAGGGTCAAACCATTTGATAGATCGCCACTGTGCTTTTATTGGTTTCTTAACAATTTCGAAAATAATGTTGCAAGTAAATTGAATGATGATAACCAAAGGCTCCCATATTCGATTTATTATTGCCGTAGTAGGGCGAAGGAATCCATAGAACTTTATGTGGTCTTCGCAGGATCGACAGGAAACTATAAACATACTCACAAGTCAGTTTGGTTGCTCACACCAGATTTTTGAGTCTGTAACGCATGAAATGTTTGATGGTCCAAACATGGGTATTTCTTATTTGGACGGTCTCATGCACTTAGTCACCGAAATGCAACTGTGTAATATCACGTTGTCCCAATTAAGTGGATGAGAGGAGTTGAATGGATCTATTAATTTGATCCATTTAGTTGAAAAATTGTTCAGAAGCCTTGAGAAAAGATAGGCTGATATGGTTGATAACACAACGACCACTTGGAGGGAGTTCCTCTTCGCCGATTTATTAGCCTTCATTGTGAGGAGGATATCTGTAGCTATTAATGAGTGTGACCAACTAGTTAGGTTGCATGATCCAAAGTCCATTACTCCTAGTACTTTGGATATGGTTAGTATCAAGAGGTCTAGATGCCGTACTAACGTAACGGCCATCAGCTGGAATAACCAACCTGTCCATTGTTCCCTGTGCAGGGGTGACCTTGACCTTATAGACTGCAATTTGTTGCATAGCCGTTAGTACAATCTCGGAATACAGTGAGACTCAACAGACGGTGTTTTATTTGTTCGAAGGCCAATCATGTGGAGTTTATGTTAAGTGTTTAGGATCTGGTTGTGGTGGACGTCATCACACTCTGATGCATAATGTCGTGTCACCACGTGCGCCCAAGAAGCTGTACAATGTGGTGCAACTTCTACTAGTCCAAAGAGTGTTCTCTTGGGCTTTGTACCTGTTCAGTTTGTGAGCCCAACGTTTCACAGAGACTTATATATTTGTGAACCATGGTTCTGACACTCCTAGTAGACGAAAGAGTGGATCACAAGCTCGATTTGCCGAGTAACCCCTGTTGACTCTCGATTCTCATTCTGCATGGTACTCGTATGATACCATATCACCTAGCGTCATTTAAAATTCAATCTCTGGACAAGTCGGCGTGTACTGTTGATAAACTACCGGTCGCGCAAGTCGACAGTCCATCCCCGATGGAGTCACAACAGTGGACCCAGCTAGCAGGAATTAACTTCGCTGGTACCTTAGACAAAAGCGTAGGGATTCTCATTGAATGTGATGTTCCCGATGCTCATCGGACATTGTTTCAAAAAACAGGAGCCAGAAAGGAACCGCACGTTGTCAAAACGGTCCTTGGGTAAAGCCTCATGGGTGCAATTCGTACTACATTTGGAATACAGAAATGTGTAAACCACGTGGATGGTCATCTGGTATCTTCATGAGGTAGAATTCAAAGAATTTTTGAGTTGGAATTTGTTGAGCAAAGAATCTCGGGAAAAAAAAGATCCGTTAATCGATGATAACGAAGCTCTAGTTAGGGCGGAGATTTCATTTTTTTCAGATGGCCACTACAGAATGAGTTTGTCATTACGGGCAGGGATGAACTAACTACCTGACAATTGTAAGATGTGTAAGCCACGTCTGTAGTCACTCAAGTGAAAGCTATTTAGTGATACCACATTAACATCAAAGTATGCAGCCGTTACATTCAGTCACAAAAAGCAATATGAGGAAGGTTTTTCCTGAAAGCGCTTAACTGTGCTAAACGGTAGTACCCACACCATCCGGTATCTAGCTCGAATAGGCCGGATAAGACGCGAATGGTGTTTAATATCTCTACCGCGTATCAAAGAACGTCACTTAAGTACGATCTTCTGAAGAGGTCTGGTTTGACCAGTGATCTTGTTAGATTGCTCCTCCGCTTTCTCAATCAATCATACAGTGACCATCACGGCAGATATTTAGGGAATGTTTTTGTAGGCTCGGTTTCAGGAAGGCAACAAGTGAACGTTAAACTTCTTTTGATGCAGCTCACCTTCTCTGAACGGATGTCCAGAGATATATGAGTTGAAATTCCACCTTTTTGGTGCTACTTCACCGTGCTTTGCAAACTTTGCGACTCAACTGGTGGTTTCCGACCATGGACAAGATTTCATGAACTCAACAGTATCAGCTGTGAAGGAGGACTTCTACGTGGATGACTGCTTTCTATCGGTCAAGACAATTGAGGTAGCTATATCTGTTGTAGACGAACTTCGCGCCCTGTTAGAAAAGGGTGGATTCTGTCTTACAAACTAGACATCTATTAGCGCAGAGGTTTTTGACCTTATACTTTTGTAGGGTAGACCGTACAAAACGGTTAACTTAAACCTAGATGGTTTCGACTAAGACTTGGGTGTGAAATTGAAAGTGAAAAACGATTGCTTCCAGTTTCAGGTATACCTTACAGATGCTTCTTATACTAGGAGGGGTATATTGAAATGGGTTGCTTCCTTATGTGACCCTTTCGGAGTAGTTGCTCCAATGCTACTCCCAACTTGTAAGCTGCTGCAAGACCTTTGTAGGTTTTGGTGAGGATAGTTTAATAGGAGGGACTGATCGTCTAACCTGGGAAATTTGGCCGACAGCTATCCGATCTGCAAAATCTCGTTATGTTCCTCCAGACATATCTACTGTCATGGAAGTAGAATTGCACTTGTTTTTTGCGCATCCGACGTGGGAAAATGAGCAATTGGTTATATTGAGCTAATAGCGTCGAACGGTTCGGTTGAATGTTGTTTCATTCTAGGTAAATCCGGAGTAGCCCCGCATAAAATAGCTACCATTGCAAGACTTGAACTAACGACGGCTATCCTCGCAGCAAGATTGATTAGGCTTCTTGTGGACTAACTGAGAAGGCTTATCGACTGCGTAGTTCTGTGGACGGGCTCAGTGATAATACTGTAATATATTCGTGATACATTCTCGTGCCTTACGATATTCGTTACAACCCGAGCGAGATTGATACTTGAGTATACCACTATATCACGGTGAAGACCAATGCCTTCTGAGCTGAATCCGGTCGATGTAGCATCGATGGGAGCTTCACATTCATCTTCATATGAGATAGACCATTGGCTTCGGAGACCGGAGTTTCTGGAGCGTTCAGAGAGCAGTTGGCCAAGGTTGTCATTTTCTACTGCACTAACAGATGAGGACTGTGAAGTTGAGCGTGTTCTAACTGTCGAAACTGTGTATGTAATGAACTCCAATTTGGAATATCTGGTACCACGATTTTTTGATTGGTTAAAACTAATGAAGGCCGTGGCGTGGCCCTCTCGCTTCGTTATTTTTGTTCACTTACTAAACTCTGAAAGCCCCGGAGATCCGGTGGAGTCAGAGCCAATACGTGTGTTCGAATTGGAACCAGTAACCAGTAAGTCGGTCATGCTTGTCCAAGAAAAACGTTCTTCATATGATCTGAAATACCTCAAGACCAACCCCATTGACAGGAGACGCATAGGAAGTTTGTCTCGGTTGCGACCAATATTAATAAACGGTTTATTATGTCTCAGAAAAAGAGCAAGTGGTAGCGCTGACAAAAACGAAGTAAAAACTGCTATTTTGCTGTCACATGACACGGTCACAGAGCTTATAGTTAAACATTACCACGAGGTGGAAGATCATATTAGTACCACACATGTACTTGCAGCCATTCGAACGAAATTCTGATTGTTAAATGGGATGGCGTCTATCAGGCGGGTAATTACTAAGTGCTGTGGATGCAAATTACTTTCGTCTAAACCACGTGAGCAGCCAGTTTCTTTCTTACCAATAATTAGAATGACTGCTGATGGGTATCTACTCCGGTACAGCGAAGTGGACTGCTTCGAGTCGTTCAACGTCGTGATAAGTACAAACGAACACCGACGTTGCAGCTGCGTGTTTGCTTGAGTTCAAATTCGTGCTATCAGTTTGGATCTTGCCTACTCGCTGTCAGCTGATTCGCTCATGATGGCATCTAGGAGATCTGTGGGGAGAAAAGGTGCAGCGGATATCATATAGCGACAACGTAACCAACTTTGTACGAGTAGATTCAGAGCTGAATAAGAGGCTGTAAGCTTCGAATCAGAGAGATCGTTGATTGTCTGCCACGTCGTGAATTTGACTGGCACTTTAACCTTTCCTGAATTCAGCCATCGATGGTGAGAACCATCCGGCGGGTGCTTACTTTCATCACTCACCAACAGTTCATGAGTGATGAGACTCTACTTAACAGTAGTCCGCTCGTGCTCATCTATGACGATCTTCAAAATCCTAGGGTACTGAGATCAGGATAAATTGAGCAGCAAAACATCACATTAAATACTTGTCTTTTTTTGTAATAACCATCACTTCACCCATTAAAACTTTCCTTCTTGGTATCGTTTAACACGCTCTCATCTACATGCGATTGTTGTAATGAGCTCATTTCCTGTCGACTGGTGACTACTTGTGTGCACTCGTGTTTGATGACTTCATTTTGAACGCTTTTCTGCCAGATAATTTTCGTATCCGATTAATTCACATTCAGCACGAGAACACTCTGTAATTTTTCCAAACAGTACCATATAAATTACGATCATTTCGATCGCCTTCCCTGACTTTTTAGACTTGGAATATAATATCGTTAACCTAACGATCTGAAAAAGTGTAATTGCAATTGTCCGGCGCGCTTTACTGAGTGAATCATCCTAATGCAGTGAGGACGGACGGTTGCACCATACTACTCACACCACCACTATGCAGTAGTGAGACAACAGTGTGGATTGCAACATGGAAATGGCCGCGGGACAAATACGGGAAAGATATGTGTAGGATCATTGAAGGACAGCATCGTATGGAATGGCTCTTGCTATATGGAGGAAGTGAGCGTTGGCGTACATATTGACCGAGACGCTCTGAGACCAGTATCGTGTGCAAATGTTTTTGTTCGTAGTCCGGTTGAGAGTCACAATCCGTGTACTGGTTTTCCGAATAAACCATCATTATGTCATCCGCGTTCCAGGTTCACAACATTAGTTCACCAGGAGCGATTTTACAGTAGTTTCCAATGGCTCCCATTCAATTGGTTGTCTACCGAAGACCTGGAAACAGTTCACAACCACGCCCATCTTCAAAGATGGGTGCACAGACGATCCAGCAAACTACCGGCCAATAGCATTGCTTTTAGTGGTCTCTGAAATAACGGGGAGACTACTAGATGACCCACTCCAGACCAAGGTTGTAAACTTGCTCATCACCACGAAACAGCATGGTTTCCGTTGGTGATATTCATGCGTCACGAATCTGCTTATTTCTCATGACTTTTGGACGAAAGCTGTCGATACAGGAATAGTCGTGGATATTGTTTATCTTGACTTTTCCAAAGCCTATAACAGTGTTCGTCATTCCATTTTGCTGTGGAACCTCAGTAACCAAGACTGTGATAAGCGCTTGCACACTTAGCTTGAGGATTACCTAACGTAGGTTCAATGTCGAGGTGAATGGACAACTGCCATAGTAGTTCCCTGCCGACAGTGACGCTCCGCGATGATCAATCATAGGACTACTGTTATCTTCTTTTTTATTTCTTAAACTATCTAGTAATGTCAGATCACTCATCTTTCTCCATACCAACGACAGAAAGCGCTGGCGAGTTATGGTTTGCTCAAAAGATGTGATAGTACCGTAAAACGATTTAAACTGTCTAAATCAGTGGTCCATAGAAGTAGTTCACTTCTCAATGTCAACAAGTGTAAAGTCATACACTTTTTTCACCAAAATTGTACTGACTATTAACTCGGTGATACAAAGCTACTGGTGTCAGTATGCAAACGGTACCTAGAAGCCATCGTGACAAACAGTGTGAGTCTGCCAACAGGGTACGTGGCGACAGCTAGAAAGGCATGGCTAACCCTGAACTTCTTAGATGTTTGTGGAACCTTCCATCCTGAAGTGTTCCCCACTTTGTTTTCCTCCATAATCTGCCCACACTTAGAAATGAACATGCAGACCTGTCTTCCTTAACTTAAAAAGGTGGGCACTTATTGAAAGCGTTCAGAGTAGGGTCACCATACGGTTGAGGAAAACCCCCTACCCGGAAAGTCTGGCAGAATTAGGTCGCTTCTCAGTTAGCGATGGACACATCAGAGGAGATCTAATTCTTACCTACAAAATACTACACGCCACTTGTCACTCACTAGTAAATCTTTCGCTACATAATCACAAACGCTTGAGAAGTTACTCACTCAATCTGAGCAATGGAATAGGTAAAGTGCTCTACAGATAGGATTGCTTCATAGGTAGGATCTGTTCATATTGGAACGCATTGCCCGATCATGTGTTGGTAGCTGAATCGGTTGAGTTCAAAATGTTACTCGGTCGACAAATACGGGACAGGCAACCGGCACTACAATTTTGATAACCACTATTCCAGCCCAATATCACAGGTCATTAACTGTGCACGTCTGACAATATTATTTTAGTGTGTTTCAGCGTTCGTTTCTAAACTGATTGCAGCCAGGAGTTCCACTGAATTTACCCTTTTTTAAATCCATCCACTTTTTCCTTATACCTGTAAATCATTCAACACAAACTTTCACCGATCAGCACAGAGACAGGCATGTACAATCAGAGATCTCTCTTCTTTCTGTAACAGCCTGTGAACCTTTGAACAAAAAAGAGAACATTTGTTCCGAAACGACAAACCGTAACAATATGAGTGCACTAATCTGCCTACCAGAAAGGGATTAACTTATTTATTAACAGGTGAGGACATTAAAAGTAAAATTGGGAGAGTTGCCCCACACTTTGAATAATTGTCAAACAAAGACATGCACTACTGATGAGCTCTAATGAGAGCGAAACTCGAGTGTAGAGCTTCTTCTCGAAAGAGGCTGCCTGCAAAGTCTATCTGAACGCGAAGGCTGCGATCGAACTTGAAAATAAAACCTCCGACTACTCATCAGTGATTGCCAAACTGACTGAAAGACTGGAAATGTAAGGGATTGTTGGCCAAGTTGAAGCCAGTGCGTTAACTTGCATTGGATCTAAACGTTATGGGAAGTACACGTTATAAGTGAGGGGTGCGCCTGGGAAAAAATGCTAGAACTAGGAGGAAATTGCCCACCACTGTTGGGAAAATAGCGTAGATTTAGAGTTGCACCACACCAGAAAAATATTTCCGATGCAGTTAAGCAGTCTTGCTGCCGCAAAGGGGATTTCGAGTCCACCTGGAGATAGGCGTCAAGACAGATAATTCCGGAAATTTGCCGAAACGAAGAATAGATTCCGTTAGCTGTCGACTCCCAAGAGTAGTGAGGGTAGACGGTCGCACCATACTACTCACCGCTATTCAGTAGCAGCTGGGATCGAAATGATCGCGGGATAAATACGGGAGAGATGTGGGGAGGATCGTTGGAGGACAAAATGACAGAATGGCTTTCGCCACATGACGGAACTGAGACATGGTGTCTAAAGCGACTGGAGCATCCTCAGACGAGTGCGGCGTGCTAATGAGTGTTCCTGTTCGTAGTCCCTTTGAGACGCCTAAGTCGTGTATTGGTTTCCCAAATAAACAACTTGTGTGCCATCCGCCTTCTCGGTTGACGACAGTTGGTTCCGTGACCAGGATACGAGGATGAAGACCCCGTGGCCGCAGCCGTTTGAGGATGGGGATGTTTGGAGTTTCCTGGAAGACTTCGAGGACGTGGCGAAAGCGGTCGGAGTGAAGGCGGACCGGGCGAAGCTGGCGGCCCTGCGGATGCTGCTCAAGGGCAGGGCGAAAGCGGTGCTGGATGCGGCGCGAAGGAGCCCTGCGAATCTGGAGTGGGCCGCTGCGAAGAAGGCGCTGATCGCCGGATTCGACACCCCCGCCAACTGCCATGAGGCGGTTCATGGGCGCCCGGCTTGGACCAGGAGGCGACGCTGTGGTCTACGCCATCTCCCTGCGGGCAGCGTTATCAGGAGCCCTGCCACATTTG
Source organism: Paragonimus westermani (assembly GCA_008508345.1). NCBI lineage: Eukaryota > Metazoa > Platyhelminthes > Trematoda > Plagiorchiida > Troglotrematidae > Paragonimus > Paragonimus westermani. The sequence continues at coordinate 21,897 of QNGE01000922.1, forward strand.
GACGCCTGCTGACGGCACAGTTCTTGGACGGATTGCCACCAACAGTCCGGGATCAGCTCAGGGTTGCTCTCATCACACAGCCCATGACACTGGAACGGTTGGTTGATGCAGCCCGGCAATTGCTAGCAGAAAATGCTGCGACAGTCAACGAGGTGGAGGCAAGCGAATCGAGTGACCCGAATGACCTTCGAAGCGCGGTTGAGAAGTTGACTCGGGAAGTGGCGGTTTTGAAGGTGAAAAAGGAGGAGAACTGTGGCGACATCTGTTACGGATGCGGAAGATGTGGACACTGGCGTAGATTTTGCCCGCTCGGCAAGAGAAGGTCGTACCCTAATAAACGTTTCGTCGATTGTTCTTTATTTGGGAATGGGGATCCGGTAATAGGGGCAGTTGATAAGACAGCGGTTCAGGCTAGGTTAGAAATCAATGGTAGCTTGGAGTACTGTTTGATCGACACTGGGGCTGTGATTTCGTTGAATGGGCCGAGGTCAGGAAAGATCGTGCGGCCGTGTGCGATGGTAATCCGAACGGTCGGTTAGTTTGTTCTCAAAGTTGATGGTCTGGCAGAATATGTTGTTCGAATCGATGGTCAGGTAGTCAAACAACCGTTCGTCATTGCCCCGACGCACGTCAGACTATCTTGGGGGCGGAATTTCTTGACCACGTTGAGGTCGTGATTGATTTGAAGCATGATAAACTGGTAACGAAGTATGGGGTGGTTCCACTGGTGAGAAAGCGCAAAACCCAGTTTGGACAAATTGAAGTGAACGTACCCAGAGGAATGCCAACTTGTGACAATCAGTTGTTGGGCGAAGTAATACGCAAGTTTCAGGGATTGTTCACTACGGATCAGGACCCGTACGGCCATTGCAACTGGGTTGAACACGAAATCCCCATCGAGTCAAGACGATTTCGGCCATTCGGACCCCGAAGAGTTCCAGTTCATTTGCAGCCGGAAGTTGAACGACACGTGAAGCACATGCTGAAGGAAGAAATCATCGAGGAGGCTGATAGCCCGTTCAATTCTCCTGTCTTGTTGGTAAAGAAGCCTAACAGTGAATTCCGATTTTGTGTCGACTTCAAGCGGCTGAACGAGATAATGATCAATAAAGTGGTAGCAGTCCCGTCGGTAGCGGAGATTTTTGACAAACTGCAGAACGCCAGGGTGTTTACAGTGTTGGACTTACGGTCCGGATGTTGGCAGGTCCCGATCAAACAATCGGACGGAGATAAAACAGTATTCACAGTGGGCGAAAAGCAATACTGCTTCAAGCGGATGCCGTTCGGACTCTCAGGCGCCCCCTTCACGTTCAGACGACTGATTCTGAAGGTGTTTGACGGATTGAACAACACTGTTGTCTATGGAGACGATATCGTCATTTACAACACAAGTGAGGCAGAACATACAGTACACGTTTCAGCGGTGCTACAGAAGATTGAAAAAGCCGGCCTCCGGATCAATAGTTCAAAGTCTCAACTGGCGAAGCAAACGGTAATACTTCTCGGCCACAAGGTCAGACAGGGGGAGGTCCAGCCATCGTCCGAGAAACTGCTGACAATCGAGACTATTCCGGTGCCAACTTCGAAGAGGACGCTGAGACAGTTTCTCTGTCGCGTTGGGTTCTACAGCCGCTTTATCAAAAACTTCCATGCCCTCTCGAGTCCTTTATACGAAATTCTGAGTGAGGTTTGCCAATTTAATTGGTCACAGAAAGCCAACCAAACGTTTGTCAAGATCCAACGATTGATGAAGTAAGGACAGCTGATCCTGAAATTGCCGGTGTCTGGACAGAGCTTCATTGTCTCAACGGATGCGAGTGATGTAGGAATTGGAGCGGTACTGAAGCAGGAAGACGGTGTTGTAGAATACGCCAGTCGGGTACTGAGTCCGTAACTATTCAACGACAGAGAAAGAATGTTTGGCAATCGTATGGGCCTTGGAAAAATGGAGGCCGTACTTGCTCGGCCGACAGTTCCATGTGGAGACTGACCACAAACCGCTGGAGTGGATTAAATCGGCGAAG
>QNGE01000922.1:25380-106533 GCA_008508345.1 Paragonimus westermani
TGCTCTCTGAAACTCCCCCACAAGTCTCCGCATATTCAAGCAGTGATCTGCAACAATCATGTGTACAGAACTAGCAGGATTTTGATAAGTTCAAACACTTGGTTATCTAGCTCATTATTCGTTTTTATGTCACACTGTTTATTACGTGTTATACATGCATGCTTTTTATTGGCGTCATTATCTTTTGGTGATAAGTAACTCTTGCGTCAATAGGTTAAATACCGAGACCGGCGGAGCGCGGGGACAACAGGACCCGGATCTAGGAAGTTCCTGGCAAAGTGGAGTGTACCGTATGTAGTAGTTTAGTGTTGTGGCCCAGTGTATCTGATAAAGAAAGAGAACATTTAACATCGAGTGCACGGAAGCCAGCTTTGTATATGGTACGACACTCCGATCACAAGAGAATGCACACCACGTGTGTCAACAGCACCGAGGCCGGCACGCAGATCGTCGAGAAAACGAAAAGAGCCTGAACGCCTTTCGTTACGACTGGAACAATCTTTGAGGGGGAGGAGTGTAGTGAGGATAGACGGTCGCACCATACTACTCACACCGCTATTCAGTAGCAGCTGGGATCGAAATGATCGCGGGATAAATACGGGAGAGATGTGGGAAGGATCGTTGGAGGACAAAATGACAGAATGGCTTTCGCCACATGACGGAACTGAGACATGGTGTCTAAAGCGACTGGAGCATCCTCAGACGAGTGCGGCGTGCTAATGAGTGTTCCTGTTCGTAGTCCCTTTGAGACGCCTAAGTCGTGTATTGGTTTCCCAAATAAACAACTTGTGTGCCATCCGCCTTCTCGGTTCACAACACAACAACTCGTCCCACACACCTCAGGTGAACGGAGAAGTAACAAACGGTTCGCGACCTTGGAGAGAGTGTATTTTTGTGTCTGCGTGTTTTAAACTAAGCACACATGCTTACTTAGGAAAAGTTGAGAGCGCGAAAAACAAGAAGTTACGATACACAAAAGGTTGTATAAACTCTACAAACCACTCTACCGAATTATTTTGACGGTGTTTTAGGGTAACAGTTTCAATTCCCTATCACACGATTCCGGTTGGACGGAAGAATATCCTGTCACTTTCATTGTTGTGTTCTTTAAATGTAATCGGCCGGTGTAATCGTCTTTTCCAGCAGAAAAAACTACGTAGTTTAGTAACCACAAAAACCAACTTACACGTTGTGATGTTGCCCAACGTTCAGCTGCTATTGGTAGATGGTCGGCGATTCTGTTGAATTGTTCCACACAATTCTTAGGTTGGTTTCTAATTCCAATCTTGTAACTCACTTGATAACAAACATCGGTGGTTTATGTTTCTTCCTGTTTTTTAAAAGTCACTTGAACTCCGAGGGATAGGTCGGTTCTCTGAGCTTCGTGTTTCTGGAGTTGGGCCAACTCCTATGAACTTCCTACTAAATAACGAATATTGGCTACCACGCACAGATAGATCAGCTTACTTACATACAAAATGTCTGTCCCGTATTACCTTCCGCGAATATATTAAAAAACGGTAGAAGATATCTCGGCTGCACCGTGCAGCGCTACTAGATGATGTTTCTGCCCATAAGGACCGAACAGTTGCTGACTGTCATTTGTTTTATTTCCATCTGTTGTAAACACAGTCCAGCATGCACTTCCAATTCGGAAGCTTGACATACTTTGGGAACCATACGAACATTTTTAAGCTAGAAGGATGTGTCAAGTCCAAACATCTTCAACTCTAATATAAATTTAGAACTCAACTGCCCGACGTTAGATTTATAAGTTATTGACTCTCGTTTGTCAGATTAAATATTCATTGGGAGTGAACTTCATTGATATTTGTGGTGATGTGGAGGTTGTTTATGTTAGTGAAACATTCGACTTCGGCACTTAAGATTCCAGAGATGAATAAACACTTTAAGATCGCAAATGTTGTTCTCTAAGGCATGATGCACGCTCGCTTCTAGAACTGGTAACTGCTTTTTCAGGGTAATTTGTGAACATTTCCGATCGATTCAACTGGGTACATGCCAGATACTGTAAGTTTAGGATTGGAAAAACTTGGAAGTTCTTCTAAAGAGAGACTATCTGTTTTTATCAGTTTAACTCCTTTGAATAGCCATTAGACAGTTAGTTCCCGTTAAGTTCGACACAGAATAAGGTCTTCATTAACGCCCTTATTGTGAAAATCAGGCTTCACACACACTGGTTAACACCTCTGACTCAATGCAATCCAAACGTAACCATTGTAATATGGGCTCCACTTTTTAATCTTGTAAACTAGCCAACCGGTTGATTTCGTTAAATCATACGAAGTGTTGTTACGTAATAGAACCCTATGTATGTCACCTTCCTCCAGTCCGTGCTCGTTTAACCTAAATAATGAATTTTATGTGTACAGTAATTGTCGATGTAACTGATTAACTTACTTTGGTACTAAGTGCCATTTTTGCCTGAATATGGTTCAACCGAATGTCTGTTTTTCACCAGGCCTGTAACACGTATATGACGTACGTCATATGTTTGTGGCTAATGAGGATCAATAAAACACATGCTTTGCAACGTGTCCTCGATCTTTATTATTGAGCAAAAGGTACGATCCTCTTAAGAAATGTAACAAAGGCCGAAGATTCAATTATCTTATAAACTAGACTGACCAGTGTACATGAACTCGTTTGCAGATCTCACTCGAGCGGCTTCGAATAAATCTCAGCTTATCCAAACGTGATAATTAAAGTCTCTCACTATGTAGCGCAGTAATTGATTTTGTAATTATGTACGACTTGAAAATCGAGTGCGCTTTCTATTTTGGAAGGAGTTAGTCACCAGACTATCCTGTACAAGTTTGCTTATCAAGCCATAACTAAACAACAGAGCCCGAATAAATATAAAATTTTGTGAGGCTGGCTAATACGTTTTTCCATTGGTAAGCAAATTTACATTTGTTTGTTTTAGAAAGAAATTCCAAACTTCACTGTCAACTATCAGTTGTGTCGTTTCCGGTTTATATGGAAAGTGAACCACCTGAAGAACGGTGTGTAAGACCTCCTGTTTCACGTGTTTTAGGTTACCTGAGAAAACACGTTTAGAAATGAACGGAAGAGTCGTAAGACTTTCTGTACTTTTAGTTCAGGTGGGTCGAGGTTATTTTGGATGGCGATTTTCCTGGTTCCGTTGGTTCTTTTAACAAAGCAAACCTTAATCACTTCAAGTGCACTAAATCCGACGTGATTTTACTGCCTCAAATGGTTCACTATGTTGAGCCGTAAGTAATTCCACGAAAATTGACAGAAGTGAGTTTGGTGTAGAAAAATCATGCGAGAATGGGTGATATTGTTAGTCACCAAATGCTTATTTACAGCAAGCAAATGTGACATACCTCTCCAGTTGTCAGATGTGAGGTCATCGGCTAGGTGCTCAGAGCCGTTACCTCACTAGAACCTGAACGTGAATTCAAATCCCTGCAGCGGCTAGGATCTGTGCCATGGGTAGGCAGCAGCTGACTAGCTGGAAAGTTTATTTGGATGAGAAAGCTACAATTAATTCTCAAGCAATGTTCGCTTTTTAGTTTAACCAAATCCTCCATTAATTATCAGTTATTCGACCTTATGGGATAAATCAAGTCACTTGCTTACTGAAAGTTAAATAGGATGCTGATAGACTAGTGAGGTAAATTTTTAGGGTTTTGCTGTTATAAAACTTAAAACCTAATAAACTGTTATAATTGTCTAAAGAATTCTCCCAAACCGCAGTATTTAGTTTATCAGCTTTCCATTTTTTTGTCAGCTAAAACGTATGTTCTTAACTGCTAACACCCTAAGAATCCACAAAAGAAATTTGTTACGCTAGATAGATGAATTAAAATTAATCAATTGTTTACATACGTAAATGTTGCAAAAAAAATTAGAATGTGCAGTCACAAGATAAGAACGGATTGGTCAACCAGAACCAGAGATGATTCCATAGGATTTGTATCATGCGTGATGTACCAAAGTTTTTAAGAGTTCACCCATGTGAAAAAACCTTATCGATCAATACACACAGCAACGAGCAATTCCCCCAAATTCACAAACCAAACTTGAAGATAGCATGAGGAATACAAACGTTCGATTTTCAAGTTTGCTCTAAACGTTCAGTCAGGTGAGTGCGGTGAGAATACCATACATGCAATCGTATTCTTTCGCACCTAGACCATCCACGTTCGGATTTCCTAGGTAATCAAAACATGTCTGTATATCCATACCATTGTAAATTTGTAAATTATCGCGAGATACCGGATTGAGTAATTCCAACAAGAAATTGGCACGTCACTTACTAGAAAGAGCCGAAGTGGAACATTTAAATCATGATAACCGTTATGATGACAACGATGTGTATGTAGGGAACTCAGGTCGAGGAGTATGACAATCCCAAGCATTCTCATTCAAGTGGTCGAACCATAATAACCAGAGTTGAAGAAGACGACCAACTTCTGAAGAAATCAAACTGGGATCCTGCCACTCCTTGTGTGAACTACATTTTGCTTTTTACCTCTTTGTGTGCGTCCTCATTCCTTATTCGGTCTTCGCCTACTGGACTGACTGCACTGCTGTAGGGGCTATTGATGTTAGCAGCAATTTTATTCATGCTCTAACCAGTGATTTTTTATTGAATAAGACATGGATTCCGTGAGTTATGCTTGGTTTTAATCAACATTATGTACATAAAAAGCACAATCAATCCAACAGAATCATTCCATCCTATCTATCGAGTCCGTGGTTTACAGTCAAAGCAAGTCAAAACCACCTGTTGGCAATCGCGAAAGTAATCGTCATTCGCAGAAAGATTAATCTTCCATGGCTCCGTGTTTGTGCGCCGAATGAACGTATTCCGTGTTACTTTACTTTGTACAGTCGACTGTTAAGCTTTAAGTAACTAGGCCTCTCAAAAACTTCATCTATCTGACACTGATAATGGACTATCCGATCATTTGTTGTACATTCCCACGCAAGTGAATAACTGACATGAATGTATCGTATTTAGCCGGATGATGAAATATCTAAAACGAGCCTGCTTGCCACACACCATCCTCATGTACAAACGCGAAATGTTCATGTGAATTGAAAATAATTCTCTTTACTGTTCATATTGCCGAACCTCCTTCATGCTGGGAATTCTTCCAACAATAAAAAGTCGTGGTCCAAATTTGTCTGACTGGAGCCTTCACTAACTCCGCGGTGAAACTGATAAAGTCCGGAGTTATCAATTATCGAAATCCCATTAGACAACCTTGAATGAAGAAGTTTTGATTTTGGATACTAGATCTCTTTAATTACTTGGGGATATTAGTCATTATAACACCTCTGAATTGATTTACTTTATTTTCATACTATTCTTCCTGTTGACGTCTTCACTGCGTAATTCTCCGTGAGAGAGCGACTGTATGAGGGATGGTACGTCTGAAGGTGTGTGTAGATATAATGACAGTGGGGCTGTGTTAAGCTTCCACGTAGGTCCGTCGCTGAAGTTCACCAGTTATGAATTTGGAATCTCACATACCGGAAGAATCACCACCAACCGTGAAAAATAAAAACTAGTCAGGCATCTAATTTTCTGTGAAAGAGCAGAACAAAATCTAAAGCTTCACACCGAAAGATGCCTAGCTGAAATAAAGCTTAACCAGTCGCTGTTTGACCCTCGTTTAGTTGCAATTCAAGCGCAGTTATTGATGGCCAAATTTTAGAATGAAGTTAACCATGAGGCAGATTTGAGATCGTCCAGCTCTGTTCGGTCTTTTTCGGGAAGAAAATTAGTTAGAAGAAAGTCATTCCCTGTTTAACACGAAAACTGCATAAGTTGGTTTTTTCAAACGCAACGGGCAATTTTTTAAGTAGTAAGAGTATTTAAATTACAACTGCCTACCTTTCTAGAGTGAGCAGCAGAATATTGGCATTTTACCGAACAGTTCGATAGGTAATGAAAACATTTCTTGCCTTGCTAATGAAGATATGGTCTATATACCATACATAGTATTGCCGTAGCAAGTCTCGAGAAGCCGTGGAAGCATCAGTGATGCTGTCTGAGCGAGAGACCTATTCAATGACCGAAAACATCTTTGATATCTATTTGCCGTCCATATGACTTCACACGACTAAAGTTAAACGACGCATTAAAGAAAACCGCAGGAGTCATTACGTCTCCTGAGGGAGTGAGCTGGATAGCAAGGAAATTGAGAAGCTATCAGATGACCGATTTAAACATCACCTTTGTTGTCAAAACCACAGTAAGTAGAATGTCGTTAGAAATACCTCGAAATAGCGCAGCGTTAGTAAACAAAGTTCCTGAGGAACAAGACATGTCTGTGAATATTTAGTCAGTCAGATTGCATATGAGGCAAGTCTGGAAAACGCCGAACGTCAGTAGCTGCACAATGTCGACCATCACACTTCTGAGAAAAAGATCCCTGTGGGATAGACAGTCTGTTTCCAGGGCGTATGACAGTAATGTTTGAGTAAATACTGCTAAATGAGATAATGTAATGTATTGCGTGCTTGACGCTTATTTTCTAGTAGGAATCATCATGTTAATTTTATGATCACTTTTACCAGTCACTATCATCAAGAAGAAAGATATTTACCAAAATAAGCAGTGCTTGTTGCCCGTGTCTACACAGTAGACACTTGGCTAGAGGATGTTTGACCAAAACTGGTTGTGCAATCCAAAATTGCATGTAGGGTCATCAGATATTGGTAAACCACATAATTTTAGTCTAAAGACTCGAGGTGGAAATGAACTTAGCCTTCAATGTTATGTCTTTAGAACAAGCTTGTGGAGCCTAGTTAAGAGTTGCCTTCTAGGAATTTAATAAAAATGGCAACGATAAAGTTGTGTATGCTTTATCAAAAAATGGACCGAACACCACCGTAGTGAGCAGGGAAAGTACCAGGCATTTGAGGGTGGTTGGATCAAAAGTGGTCGTAATGCTGCTCATTGTGGACGGTATCCAGCGAACGAAGAGCGAAACGGTAAGTTTTATTTAGAGTTAGCCGATTATTATGAATGGAGAGAGATACAGAGTGCTTATCTGAGAAAAATCCAAGTTCTACTGTACCATCATAAACAAAGTGCTTTGCATTATCAAGGTTCATCGCATTTGTTTTTCCTCAAGTCGAACTGTGTAGATAATGTTAAGGTTGGTGTTATCATAGATTTTGATGTCCGGAGCTTTTATTCGACCATTGAGCAATGCCTTGAAACATATACTCAACTGTATACTGTGAAACCTCCATTCGGTTGGCAGATTGTTCTTTTTGTCACAATCGATAAAAACCCATTGTGTAGTTAATCACTAAATCCAGGGAGAGCAGTGCTCTAGCGAGAATTTTTTAATCCTCATGCGACAACCTTAAACTGTTTGGTGGAAGATCACATAGCGATAATTAAAGTATAACCATCCACAACGTAAGTAAGTCTATTTTCAAGTAAGAATGTAGCAGAGCAAAGAAAATTTTCCACAACTGAATTACATGAAATAGCCAGAGACAGATTGCAGTGTTTGGGGGCTACAGTTTGCTTTGATCCAACACCTGCTAGATATATACAAGGACGTAATTTGTGCCTAACGATCAGCGGACTGTCTAGTGTATATAAACAGCGGAAATTGAGACGACGATTATAAGCCCTACCGGTAAGTCGTAGCAACTGAACTCGTGGGACTGATAGCAAGGAATGCACTCGCTCGAGCCCAATGTTTTCCTCGAAGAAGAGGAAGTGGAAGATTGGGAGCTAGTGATATAGTTACGACTTCATCCTACACACACTCACATATGACAATGCGTATAGCAGTTGGCTGGGGAAAGTGAAGCAAACAATCACCCCGTGTCCTCTTGGTACTCGAGTCGTGGAGGGATCACCTATCTGACAATTGTGTCACCAATGGCATCAAGGTAAGCAGGGTACTCTTGGTTGACTGTAGTACTACGGTTACAGCCGATGGACAAATGACCATGACGTGCTATTGTTTGAGAACGGCTAACCCACAACCTGTGATCAACACATATTTGCTCCAACATTCAGTAATAAACTCAGAAAATTCGGGCAAGTTTCGTTTGTCCTTGATTGTGCCGCTAAACTTGTGGGGACGTCGACTAATTGTCAGCTGTAACAATTAATAAGTATAGTAACTGACCTCGCCGAAGTGCTGCTGAAGTTCCGCAGAGGCCATATTGCTTTAGAAGTGAACAACAAATGACTCATCCAGTCGTAATTCCATTGAGTGAGGTAAGTTTCTTTCGATTCATCAAGGGAAACCGATAAAGTTTCACGGGGTCGTTCATCCCACAGGAACAGCATTTTGACCTTTCTCCACATAAGTCACAGTGAGAAAAGCAGTAAGAGTGTTTTGAGGCAGTAATAGACAATGCGAAGGAAAGCAGTGAAAGATGTTTTCCCTGTCAACAGCTGTCTACCTTTATACAAAGATGTGCACAAAGCCATGTATTTTGTTAACGAATTGAAAAAAGTAACATCGCAAGACAGATTCCGATTTCGTAAGTGAATATCCAGTGACAGAAGGGCTTTTAAACATACTTTCGAAGATGCGTTTTCTTCACCAATCGAATGCTAGAACATTAGTCATCCTAAACACGAACGAACTTTAGAATATGGCTGGTATGTGGGAGAAAATGCTAGTAAGTTCCCGTCAGAAGTAGCTTCAAAATTGAGGATCAAATGAAGTATGTCGTATCTTGGTTCCTCATACAACTTTTCAAGCCTTCTTGCTCTAATTTTTTACCTAGAGTATTTTTAAATTATCACATTCTATTAACATCGACGATTTAATAGTAGGAATGGAGTGAATATAAGAGGTGAGTCTCAGTAAACAGTAAAAGCACATCATACCTCCCAGGTGCAACTCCCTAGAGCATACGAAAATTCACGTAGGTTGGGATATCGTTGATAGAAGATAAGAAGCCGCTGAGTGTGAAGTGAGAAGTTGACCAAGTACAGGTCTTGTGTAGGATATTAATGGCAGTTAGGTGACGTTACTTAAATCAGGCTCAATACCTTGTCTGCGATTGAACGATGCTGTCAAGGCAGAGTGTCACTACTGAAACGTTAACCGACTCCCACTAACTTTTTGAGTTGATTCAATGGTAACATACTTTCATATCAGTCACGACAAAAGCTGGGACGACACATACTTCACTAATCGTCTGTTACTTACGCATGTGCACACTCAGCATTTTCAGTAAAGAATTAGCCAAGGAAAAACAAACTCTATCGAGTAATTATTGTGTAGTCTAAAAATGAACAATTTAGCATGAAGCTGCTGAATTGACGGGCCTTTGTTTGCCGGGTACTCCATTGGCCATTTTATGGCGCCAAGTGTTTACCAAACGTGAAGATAAGACCAGTAGCTGGAGTCAATCTGATAATATCTTCCAAAAGTTTATTTTACAAGCTTAAATGCCACTGTATTTGGCTGGAGCTGTTATGAGCAGTTGTTTACCTGCAGTCTTATGAAGCCTACGCCAGTATCCTGTGGCTTAGGCCGAATCATGATAATGCGGTTTGAAAATCTGACTGCGGATGAACTAAATGGAACAGGTGTAGATATTTAAAAATTGGTCCATTAGTGAATCTTTGCTGTGATGTATTCAGTCTTGTCATAGTAAAAAAATATTTTCAATTTGACCATCACTCACATTTGATCGCAGCCTCCGCATTCAGATAGAAGCCTAGTAACTTACGTGAGCTAAACCACATCATGGTGAAGGGAATGTTATGGGTAGCCCGTAGACTATGATATGCATACTTATTATTTGGCCTTGAGCACACTTCAATCATGCCTGCCACACTCAATGGTACGGAGCTCCTTGTTCACTTAGTCGTAATAAGAATGTCACGCAGGATCTCGCAGCCGTTAATGGCTACCATGACAAGATGTTGGATAATCAAAAGAAAATCTGCTGTGAATGATGTCATCCGAACGTGTAGGCGACGTAAACGTAATCTTTAGAAGTTGGCAGAGCAACTTATAGTTCACATTCCTGTTCGTCGAATGCATGTTTATAGTTTTCCAACCCAATCTGTCTTTGAATATATTGTAGTCGTTCTAACGAAAGCGGTTAACTTTATGGCAAATTGATGTTTGTGTATTCACCTACTATATCATGCATATCGTTCACACGGAGGCAGTTCGGTTGTATTCAACTATCTAACCCCTCACGGTGCTGACTAGTGTTTTCTCACCGATGTGTCCCGAAGGAAATACTTGATATCAATTTGTCTAATTTTCATGCAGTGCATACGGAGTTAAAACGAATTTTACAACTGCTATACCAAGAAGAAACAAACGAACATGTTTTGACCTATGGAGTTCGTTGGCATTTCAGCCCAATGGATGTTAATCGATCAGGTCGTGAATAGGAAAGTGTAGTTAGATCCTTAAAAGAATACTGACCTCATTACATACCACATAATTTACGATGATGTATTAACAATCAGTTTGGTCAAGGTATAAAAAATCTTGAACGGTTGACCAGTGAAGCACCTAGAGGAGGATTCATTATTTCCAATTGCTCTAACGTCAACCGTGTTGTTTTTGGTGAGATCAGACATCCTAATTCATCCACAACATAAATGGTTTGGCATTTACAGTGGAAAATGAAATGAGGTACAAATGTTTGCCATTTACTTCTGAAAACGCTAGACTGTCTTTCATTCAGAAGTAACCCAAATGTGAAAAATCTGGACTTCGCCTGGATCCAAACCAGTGACGGAAACAACATACTCAAACACGGAAAACACTCTGCCAGCTGAGCTACGAAACCACACCGGGAGCTCGGAAATTTCACATTTGGACCCAGTTCCGTTTCTACGAGTAAGCTAAAAGTGCTTCAATGAGAAGCGGGACTAAAAAACAAGAGATGTTGTGCTAGTATCAAATGGATACGACTGTTGGAGCCAGTGGATTTGACGGTTAACCCAAGAAGTGAAAGCCAGCGTATGTGGTATGGTGGATTGAATGAAAACTAAAACTGCAAACGGTACTTCTTAGATAGACCCCACTAGTCTATCCTTGTTCAATGTTGACTCTGAGCCATAATGTTGGAAAGTGTCAGTTATTTCACAATCATTGTATTATTTTTGATGATACAGCGATGTAGTTGTTTGGTTCGATGGATTAATTGTCAAATCTGTCACATTTGTCCCAGGTGCTTGCGTTTGTTTGCACTACGGTTGTACGCCCCGTCAAACCTTTCATGCATCCTTTCTCAAACACTGTTGACAACCCTATGCTGTACTGTTAAAATTATAGAATTACAGACCGCTGAAAAAGGTACCCAATAGACAATTATTAAGCGTTTTATCCCAAATCTGCCTTACGGTTTTGTGTTTGTCTCATGTGTAACAATCTTGAGTAGAAACTCTTCAATAATGATACACATGTCACGTTTGAGTTCCGTGTTACACAATTTCGCGAGTTCCACGTGGTTGAGCAATTAAAATCGATACAAAGCTGCCATCATCTGCCTCAGTTATAAAGCAAGTATACTTTATTGGCTACATTTGCTGATCATGCTGGCAATGGTTTTTAGATGTCCTGGTAATGTTCGCGTATGTGAGCACTCCCGGAAAGTTTTACGGTTTTCTACACACCGATTTAGGTTACTTTTATTTCGCAGTATATGAAGTCCAGTTAAACACGTTATCTACAGTGAAGCATTTGGGATATAGTGTACTTATTCCAGTGACAGCCTTTTCCGATATCCGGATAACGACTGAACACATGGGATTTAAATCTTACTAAGTTGACCTTAGCCTACCGATTTCCGTAGAGAAGTTTAGCGACATTTGGGCGCATGTACCGTTGGCGTTGACAGCAATTTTATCCACGCTCCCATCAGTTCTCTTTTCTGTTTAGGACGGGAATTGGCCTCGTAATTTATATTTTTATTATAGTCCAGTTTATTGGTAAAAATAATTTCGTCTACGTCTTTTAATGCTGTACTTCCTTTGTGCTGAGGCGTGCTCAAAGTTTTGTTGAACGTTCCACATAAGGATACACGCTGAGTGAGTCCAGTAATCTCCCAGTTTCATTGCAAAGAATCTTAACTGGTGTGGGGAGTCGTTCCAGGCGTTCCGTAGGTCTTCCTCCTTAACCCCGAGACATGGAAAAACGGGAATAAATTGAGCGATGAGGCGGTAAACGGCATGGAATGGAACCATCTACAATGGAGCACTCCGTGTGCAGATGGCAGGTAGCTAGTCATATCCGACGCAGTCAATTCACACAACCGTCGCACAGCTTGACCGTGATTTCATAGTAAGGTTTTGCGCGAGATGAGTTGTTTAGTGTGTGCGCGATGAGCCAACCGTGGCAGCCAAACCAAGCTTCATGGTCATCTACAATCTAAACTTTTATGAAAACTGAAAGAAGGCGAACACTACGATATGCTGACGGTTCCCTATATACATTAGGCGGAAAAATGCAAAGAGTGGTTTGATAGGCATATCGTCACACCAAGTACTGTGTTGTCAAGGCCAAGGTAACCCAACAGACTGTCGCAGCCACTTTCGTGCAGATGAAGTTTCTGATGAGTAACGAAATAGGATTCCCAGCAGCAGGTTCTACAAGTTGTGACTGATGTGCCTTCAGTAGTTTCAGCCACTTTTGAAAGCATTCGGCCACTGGCTGCGATAGTTGTTTATCTGTTCTACCTGTGTAGACGTCATCGGATCTGCATATGGAAGGCAGAGTAATCTGACGAGCCGAGTTCTATATTTATGTAGGTTTTGTGGGCAATGAAGAACTAGTGCTTTTATGGTCTGAATCAACTGCAGCTGCGTAATCACATATGTTCCAGAAAGAACACACTCTGGTCTGTACACGACGTTGTCCACTGGACTGTTTTGTTTAGAATTCAATCAAGCATAAAAGACGTGTGTTGCGAGGTATCGACATTTCGTTCACTCTCCTCAATTACTTAGTTAAATCAACCGATTCAAACAAGTGAATATGATGCAAGTAGTGTGAAACCGAACAGATAAAAATGTATGGGTCAGAAGTTCACTACTAAACGAGAGTCACGGTCTGAGTCAGTAATTTGTGGACACACAGAGCTGGTCTTCTATGTATGGCCAGTAGGGCCTCAGTGTTAGGCACACGCTTTGAAGTTTGTGATACTTAACAATGCCATGTGCGAATTGAACAGATTCAATATATGGGTAGTCATCCGAATGTGTCTAACCATCGAGAACGAAGGGTTGTGTTGTTTCTTCTCAGCCGTAGTGATGCCTCGCTTCACGAAATTGATCATTCAATCGGGAATATGTTCCGTTATTTGGTGACAAAGACACCTTTTCTTTGTGACAAATGCAAATGAACTGACAGACAGTATGAAAATTAGAACGGTCAGATGGACAAAGTTTGACTTTGCTCAGACTTACTCCTTAGGGTGGCTGCACGAGACAGTTTTGCTGAATGATAGGTTCGAGACAAGGCGGATAGAAGCGTATGTCAAACTGTGTTGTTCAAATGATCTCGTCGAAATGGTAACAGGATGTTAATATTCTTTTTGAGGATGGTATACACAATCGGTTCGGCTTGTTTAGGTTTTCTATGGATACTAATAAACTTCCGCGGATTCCATACGCAAGAAACGTCTTCGTTAAGAACCGTTGTTAGAAAGTTGGTGCATCATTCGTAAAAATTCGATGGCCTCGACTGAATAATGGTTTAGCCAACGCGCGTTTATAATTGACCAGGGTAAAGCTGGTAAAATGGGTATATTGAACATACCAAGAAGATTTGCGAAAAAAAATAGAGTGGCGTAATATCCCATCTAACTGTCGGGTTGAGGAAAACCTTTAAACAGACCAGGCTATCAGTGAATTCCGCCTAAAACATAGTGAGCAAAGAAGAGTGTAAAGAATTCGGTGTATTATAAGACGTGATAAAATTGTCGTTTAGTGAAAATCAAAATATCACTCTGGCGTTTGTAAGGTCCAGTTAAATCAGTATAACCTAAAAGTGATTTATTTTATCAGTCCTAGAAGAATATCGGCAAGCGTTGAATCAACAGGACCATCCGCAGCTACTCCAACGACCTGTATAGAATGAAATCCTACAAATTCAGATAGTGTTTTCTGTGCATAAAAGTACAAGGTCTCTAAGATATTCAAGAGGAGTTAGGATTCTAATTAATTACGATAGAATAAAATCACGTGAAAAATCGACCATTTCATATCAAGGGACACTGGTAAAAGTGGCTCAGCATCTATGGAAAACGCTGTTGCACTTAGAGGCATTTCTGAAGTCGTACACCAAGTCAGATATATTCTCAACACAATAAGGTGTTAATATGTTGTGCACCAAGTCGGGCAGTTTCACAAGCCAACGAGACACGTTGTGACAAGAGGGATTGTTTGTGATCCACATTGGCCACAAGGGGACATCAATATTTTTGATCCTCTCCTACGAGGTGTTTGGACCTCGGCCGACCTAAACTGTTTTCTTAGTGCCCTGTTGATGTCGCGTTATAGGAGTAATAATTGCAACTTTCTTTCAACTAACTCATTATTTTATGGTGTGTCATTTGGTTTAAACTTTCTTCGGTTTCCGGGGATTGCAGTCATTTTATTAAAGGACTGATCCTTTTGCATAATGACGACACCTGAGCCTTTATCCGGCGGCAGGAACAGATCGCCTTCCATGTCTTCTTTTGAGTCTTCTGAGTGAGTTCATTGCTCTTTACTACGAGCCACGATGAATTTCTCGTGATAGCCATTCGGTAGTGAAGTTTGCCTCAGTATCTTTTTGCATCTAGTTCATTAGAGTTACAAGTACACCTGACTGTACAGTCCAAGTTTTTCACTAGACCAGGTTTGTGCAAAGCTGGAGGAAGTCCATAAAACTGGGAATATCAACCACTTCATGTGATGCTGCGGAAAACTGAGTACTGTGACGTAGTTTAGTAATGAATACATCCAAAGACCCAAAGCGTTGTTAGATTCACTTTCGCGCGCGCGAGAGAGAGAGAGAGGTGGATTGGAGTGCACATTATCCAGATAATTAAAAGACTGATCAGAACTGTCAATGTCAACAGAAGAAAACTAAATGTCACCAACTGAAGATTTCTACAACGCTTTGGTGATGTTATGCGATACTTCCAGCTCAAACATTTTCAGGAAAACATCCTTCAGGGCTAGACCTAGCAAACTGCTCATAGAGACAGTCTACAGTTCTGTACAAAAGTCCCCAAACTCAAGACGAACATCTCCTGTGAATAACACAATGAGCTATCTAAGGTATTCAAAGGCGAGGATGAAACAAACAGTCCGACTGCTTCACAAAGGGGAACATTCGTAGAAGAAGAATCGACATTGATGGGACACTTTGTCTATGCAATCACTAAAACATGTTCCTACGTTTCTGCTCATTCAAAGAAATCTTTCAGGCAATGGACACAAAACACTTTGTGACTGAGATTCATGTATTTTCTGTTTAGCCTGCGAACAACGAGTACATATATTTGGCCTAAAGTGGATTTTTAAATATTTCGCAAGTTTTTGTTTGAAATTTCACCGTATAATTCATGTATTGGCGCTCACCTCAGCCTAGGTTGTGTTACCAAAATCCCATTGACGTGGTTACACATTTACTGTTAGTCAGCTTGGTCGTAACGGTTGAAGGTTGGCCAGTAAACATGTGTTTTGAACTGTCTTCACGGAAATATTTTGTTGTTGTTAGCTCAGGTAAACAAGGTATATAAGAGACTGGTCCTATGCAACCGGCTCACTTAGCTATGGAAAATAACAACTGAAAAGCTTAGCGTCATCAAAACATGCAGCCAGGATGTGTTACTGTCACACTAAATGAAAATTCTATTCCGGGGAGAGACAGGGTAAACAACTTAATTGGTAGACTATTAAATTTTGAAATACTTCACTGTTGACTGTTCAGTTAATGAATAGATTGGTAACATATATTCCTTGATGACACATCGTACTTTGAAGCATTTCTTTCAGGGCCCCAAGATTCTTGAGACCTTTCGCCTTCTGAGATACTTAA
The DNA here is from genome assembly GCA_008508345.1 of Paragonimus westermani. Taxonomy (NCBI): domain Eukaryota; kingdom Metazoa; phylum Platyhelminthes; class Trematoda; order Plagiorchiida; family Troglotrematidae; genus Paragonimus; species Paragonimus westermani. The sequence continues at coordinate 41,430 of QNGE01000922.1, forward strand.
ATTTTGGAGGTTGGTTCTACCACATGTGAAAGACCACTTATCCAAAGTGGTCAATTTTTATATTTAGTCAGTCTAGCTGTTGGATTGTTTAAGTTCTTTAGGCTGCAGCAACTGTTCGAATATATCCACCAAATAATTTATTGATCAGAACGTAGTTAACTAATTGCCTGTAAATCTGAGCTGCTGTCCATTACACCTATCACCGGAATTACCATCCCAGACAGGAAAACAGCAGAACCGTCGTTGAATTACTGCTGTTGCGAACCGAAAACGCGGATGGCACAAGAGTTATTTATTCGGGGAAACCAGTACACGGGTTATACGTTTCAAACGAACAAAAGCAGTCACAATGCTGATCTGAGGATGCTCCGGTCGTTGTGGCCCCAAATTCTCAGCTCCTTCATATGGTGAAAACCATTCTATGTGATGCTGCCCTCCAATGATCTTTCCCGCATCTCACCCGTATTCGTCCCGCGGTCATTTCGATCTATGCTGTCGCCTCCCTACTGAATAATGGTGGTGTCATTAGTATAGTGCGACCGTCCGTCCTCACTGCACTGCTTATTGTTGTCTAAACGACATACTGTCAACGGTATCGAGAGGAAACTCAGTAACTGCTTTGTTAACTCCAATCGATAACCGTGTGATTAGGACTTCCGAGACACTTCCGATTTCACTAAACCGGTCAGGTGATGCGTTAGATCAAGAAGATCGGGCAACTTGAGCATTGCTCACAAGTGAGAGTGGTTAAGCGTTTATATTTGATAATTCGATCGTGCCTAATATGAGGTCAGTGGCATAATGGTCAACACGGTTGCCACATAAAAAGTGTGGCCGGAGTCCGAACGCCAGCCGTGACGGACATATGCGCTACTGATGAGCTCTAATGAAAGCGAAACTCGAGGTCAGTGCCTCTTCTTTTCGAAAGGGGCTGGCTGGAAAGTCTATCTGCATGTGAAGGCTGCGATCGAATGTGAGTGATGGTCAACTGGGAACAACATTAATCCCTGAACGATTCAGCTGCTAATAACAAGTTCGTGTGTGGAAAACGCCAGAAATCTCTCTGTTTCGCCTTTCTTCTCTCTTAGCACTCCGATATCTCAATAAGGACGTCCTCCTGATCGCTGACAAATAATGCCGTTTGACCGCTCAGCTTCATCACACTGGATAACAGCCTGGTAGAAAGTGGGCGGGGCACCACGGTGGGTTCAGAAATAATTATCACTAAACAAGCATCTGAATAGTGTAAGAGGAGCCTCCGCAGACGGCCGGTCTTAATTGCCAAGAGCTAGCTACGGAACGGATGGTCTGACCTAGCTAGGTCAACTCAACACCAAGTACACTGAGGACTAGAACCTACTGCCCGAAAGCATGCATTTATCAGATGAACTACAGAGTCACGGCGAACAATGTTGCAGGAAAAGTGGCAGTTTAGTCGTTTCAGCTGTTCCCGTTCAGTAAAACGGCTTGTAAGAAGTCCTCGAAATTTGTGTCAGCTTTTTCGAACTAACCGAACTCATTAGTAGCGATACATTGTTGGTCCTGGATTTATTCCTTGTTGCTCAAATGGACAAAGTCCACCTCATGACCAGTGTGCACTGAGTTTGACCGTGACAACTGAAACTAATTATGTTAGTATTCACCGTGTACTCGTCTAAAGCCGAGTCGCTGTAATTTTGCCGTCCACAAAATTGTGTCAACTTTAGATGGGAACATGAGGGTTGTCGTTTTTAGTTTTTCAGCCTGTTTGTTTCCACCTGAGTCTACAAACTAAGAGTGAAAAGTGTCACAACTTATTGATCGAAGAATGCTGATCTGATATCGTTAGTTGTTTCCATTAACGGACTTGTTGATGTGACCACATTACAAAATATCACTTATCTATCTATTACATAACCTATTTGTGAACATCGTCTGAAAAAATTTAATTGTTACAGAAAATGCATGTGAACACAAAATGGTCCATCGGCAAGCTTCTCAGAATGATCTAGCAATCTGGGACCGGATTATAAAGGGTCGAAAATTCCCATTGTTTACTGTATGCACACAGTTTGACGGTATTATTCAGATATACTGTGGGATGAGAAAATTTTAACAGGACCTAACAACACAAAATTTGTTTTCATTTGTATTGTCATGACGACCGTGTGATAATGCGTTTCTACAGTTTGTTCACATAATTGTGTTTGTAGTGACCTGTACTCAAGGCAAAAGTATGCCGTTAAATCTTCCTCGAGGAAGGTCATTTGTACTTTAATCTATGTTGAATAAATTATACAAGGACAGAGCAAACTAAGAAAGTTGATCATAACCCGAAAACGATACTCTACCACTACGTTTTCATGTGATTGTTGTATTGACCCCGTTAAACTTCCGTGTTAGAAAGTGCGTTAAACTTATTTTTTTCAAAAACAACTGCGGAAACAATTTTAAATTACCCGGAAGCTTCTCAAGCTTATGATGGGCGAACGAAATCAGGTTGTACTTAACAAACCTGAGACCTTTTTCCTATCTGAGCATTAAAAAACAGAAATTGTGTACTCACTTCAGACCTGTGAAAAGAAAAGCTTAGGTGGAATTTAAAACAAGCTGTCTACTAAACGTCCTATGCAGAACCGTAGCACACTTTCGTGCATGTTTCAACATGCAGTGTTTACCAAAATAATGTCTTTTTATTCACGTATGACTGAAAATCGGTATTTCGTTCCTTTCAAATATCCTACTGTGTATGCATCTGGACTGTCTGTCAAACGACGTGCCTTTCATCAAGTACACCTCAACATATGTTCACGTCAACCTAGAACTTAGCACAATAACTTGACTTGAATCTGAGCAATAATTCATTACTGGACGGACGCCGAGCGTCCAAGGTAAATCAGGGGCTCTGTTGACAACAATAAACGACGCGGATCAGCTAGCAATGTTCAATTTCAACCCCACATTCCACCCAGTGAAAAACTTAAGTGCCAAGCTATCTCTGAGTACCGCTAAAGAAATGATTCGTCGAAGTACCTAAGCACTCACCGGTTGTCATGAAAATCCAGATAGAATGCCACCTAAGCAGAAATGATGCGTAAAGTGAAACGGAAAGGCGGTGAAAGAAAGATTCTATGAAAAGCAACAGGGATGATCAGTTACAACAAATCCTAGTATTAGACCGAGTAGGATTAAGGCTTTTTTTAGAGTAGAGCGCAATACAGTCACCAATGGTTGAAAACACATGTCACTATTCTCAGCCGCAGTTGTATCTTGTTTGTCAGTCCATACAACCGTTTTTTATAAACACCAATTTAATGAAAGTCATACCATGCTAGCTGCTGTCCGATTCGACTAATGTTGAAAAATTTGAAACATTCGGACTATGGTTCATTTGCCACTCAGTTGATCTCAACGATGTATGCGTTGTCTGGCTATGGACCTCGCGACCGCCAGGAAAGCAACCGTTCAGCGTGAGTGAGTTATGGTCAATTTGTTCTTGTGGTACAATGTAGTGCGAAACCACAGTTCACGTCCTCCGTTTACGGTCGAAGCGGGAGCGGACTGATACGGGTCAGAGAAAAAAGAGTGAGTAGAACCAGGAAGGACTGACAACAAATGTGTTCCAATCAAGGAAGACTTGGAGACAATAAAGTTGGAGAAAACAAAGGCACGCCTGGAAAGGCGTTCGAGTGATCCTAGCAACAGTGCAATGTCTTTCTCAAGAGGTTCAAATGAAAGTACAGTAGAATGATAGAGCTAGTAGGTAAGATTCGGGTAGGCTCTTAAAACGACTGACCCCGGACTAAGATGAAAATGAGGCTCTGCGATACAAAGCATAAAATATAATTTTGGCATTTTACCTAAACGAGTGTTAATACTCAAAGTGGTCAGGCAAGTTTGTAGGATGAATTGCCTCTCAGGAGTTTGACATCAGACGATCTGAGACTACTTTCACTGGAAAGCGAGCCATAATTGGCGTGAAACATCAGTCTACCAGTGGTTCCTACAGAACGAGAACTCAAGATTGTTTCGTTTAGAATTAGGGAGGTCAGGTAAATTGAGCACAACTACAAGTCTACGTTTTGAAATTGATGGTTACCTAGCACTGGAATGTAAACCTACTACTACAATACCATCAGTCTATTTAGATGGGGGAAGCTCTAGAGAGAGAGGTCAAACCTGTTGTACAAGGGAAACCCTAAGTTACTTTTTGTGGTGAAACAAATTTTTCCATTCTGGAAGGTAACCTACAGGGTATGAGTGACCTAACGGTGAATTACTGCAATTAGTGTGCCTCCTGCGAAGCAACTCAAAGCACAAATCTTTTTCCACCAACACATCCTTACAGTTTATGGTTTTTGAATAGCGAAGATAAAGTTATATGAACTAGACTTTTTACAGTGTCCAGGATGAGGTGTGAAAAACGACAGACAGAATTTTTAATCCCCATTGTGCTTAATGCTAACGAACTCCACCGTCCAACGTTATTTTCTCAAACACTTACTGATGCATAGATTTGCTAGCAGTTGGCTTTCGTAAGTATCATTGTTGTTCCGTCATCTTTCAAACTAACGAGAACTTTTTTTGTAGCAGTACAGATTATAATGAAACGAGCAACAAGCTATTGAACACGCTCTTTAAGAGCCATTCTAACCGATTCTTCCACTATAGACTGTTTTAAGTGCATTCGTCGACTCAATATTCAACGGATTGGTCAGAAGTTCAGCTCTGTGCAGACATCAGAACCGAAAAAGTCTTAGTAGTTGAAAAGATTGTGCAGTGAATGCGATCGACAATGCCAACTCTAATACATCTTGCAGTTATGAAAGGCCACTCACTAACTCCGGAACTTTACAAACTTGGCGACATTCTTTGTTAGCCGAGTAACGTTTACCTTAAAGTTAGTGTTTGCCAAATATAAAAGCCATTTTCCCTGAAGTCGCTCAAATCAAACCAGTGGAAACCGATCCACATGAGCACAGGTAGTTTCAGCTGAGAAACAATTATCATTTTAGAGGCTGACTTCTCAGATAACTTTTGTCGCAGTAAGACAGGCCTCAAACACAAAGATGGGAGATTGTATCAGAGTTTGCGAATCTTTCGAACCAACAGTGTACACGGACATGTTGTGCCTAAGAATGACCCATCAATCTGAACGACGAATCAATAAACGATGAGCAAACTTATTACGCACTATCGGAGGAAGTTTCAAAATACAGGAAGCCAAGATTCCAAGCGATACCCGCTTTGAGGTAACGAAAACGTTAATGCTCTTTATAAAAAAAATTGAACGAGACATGTTACTAGCCATGTGGGAAGTTAGAGTGCATTCAGCAAGCTCAACATTTTCTGAAAACTAGAACAGAAACGACTATAATTACTGCTGACTACACCTATGAAGGATTGAGGATATAAATGCACGGCGTAAAGCTTAAAAGAAACAGGACATGCAAATTTGATGTAGACATCTGAAAATACGCCAATGTGCTAACCACCCAAAAATAATGTTGCACTTTTCAAAACTCATACATTCGTAGTGACCCAGCGTGGCTTGACTTCACTGAGCGCGTTTTGTTTAGTCCTCCCAACAGTAACTAGGTAACAGAACAGTTAACAAAAAGTCAAAATTCTTGCCCTAGGATATATGAGGTGGCTAGTGAAAGATTGAGGGTAACGCCCAAGCCTCATTCTCTGTCATACTTAGTAGTTCGGTTTGCCTTGCTGTTAGTGTAGATTAATGAATTTATGTATTCTGTTCGATTAACATATACTTTTCCAAGATCGAACAGAAATTACTGGCCTGAGTAAGTAAATTTCTCCGTTCTATCTTCAGTATGTACAAATACAAATGGCCACCCAAATGCACACAAAACTTCAATTTATCATTCAAATTCATACTGTCACATCAAATAAGAATGGAGGGTAATGACAGGATATTAACAAGATTCTCTATGAATGAGAAGGATATCCAAATAAACAACACTTGATACAACATTTCACAACCTAACTCACTGTAGTTACTGTGTGAAAGTCTGTCTTTTTGGCCATCTGTCTGATTGTCAAAATTTTTGTAACTGGAGGTTAAATGCGTCTTGCTTGTTAGCACTATGAATTTTAAGACTAGCTATCACCTTCTCACTGATGTGTTGGATTTCATTATACAGGAGATATAGACCACTGTACAAGCGATAAAGATTATCAAATGTCCAATCCGACCTAACTGTTTCTCGGTACATTCTGAGTCAGTATTCGGTGTCAATAAAACAATCTCGTTCATCCAACTTAGTTTTTAAATTCCCTGAATAATATTCGACCGTGGAAAGGATATGCACTACTGATGAGCTCTAATGAGAGCGAAACTCGAGTCTAGTGCTTCTTTTCGAAAGAGGCTGGCTGAAAAGTCTATCTGAATGCGAAGGCTGCGATCAAATGTGAGTGATGGTGAACTTGAAAATATCCGAATAAAAAACTCATTTTAATACACAAAGCTCATTTCATCTAATTAGTTATTAACAAAAGGCGTTTGCACTCGGTTGGTTTGCTTTCAAACAAAAACCATGGGATGCTTGAGTATATGCAATACACTGGCAACGACATTTATAAAATTCACTGGAATTGAGATTTGAACTAAAGAGAGGATATCAGCAGCTCCATGACCAAGGAACTGTTTGAGTCAACAGACGAAACCTACTGGGAGCGAGACAGCGCCTACTGAGTAGCACTGATTCAGAGCACAAATAACTATATGAATTTTCGATTGCACAACATCACATCGAACGTTTCGACCGGGCCTGCCACTGGACGACTTTGAGCTCTGGTACACACTTTCTGTTGTCATTGCTTTCTTCCCCACAGCGCTTGACAATTATTTGGACATAAGTTTAGTCATTCTTTGTAATAATCATCAGTCTGTTCTGCCCATCTGGAAGTCGTTACAGCTGACATTTAACTGACATCAAACCCGACAGGAGGGGCATTTTGGTATATTACGATCGTCAGTGAACGCAACAACGCTTCAAAATGAAAGTAACAATCGTGATCCAACCACACATTATTTATCAACCAAGTATGAAATTGTAAGTTTCCCTGGCTAGTATATACGTTCTTAACTGACTAAAGTAACCGAACTGTTGACGTTTTGCAACGTTTTATTTCTTCATTGATCACTTTTCATGTAAAACTATTGTTATCATTAGTTATGTTTTTATAGTGTAGGCCTTTTAACAAGATCTCAGTGTTACTGTCATTTTAATTTTTACTCTGGAAATCTTTTCCTGGTTGGTTACAATCATTACAAGAGGTGTAAGTTTGATGACTATGGAGTGGAATAGATGAAGCCGTATTATGAATACAACCAGTTTGCATCAGATGTTTAAGGTTATGAACAAAACACGACAGTCCTCTTGCGTTGCCGATACACATGTGTATTTGTGTCGTTGCTCGCACTTTTACATTTTCTTTGGTGCGTTTATCCGTAGTAAACCAGATGTAGATGACCATGTATGTGCGCACATCTGAGTGCGTTTTGTATGTTTACGTGAGGAAGAGAGGAGAATACCTTGAGTTTAGTTCCGGTCACTTCCCGTGCCCAAAGAATCCGTCTAATCTACCAATGATGGATCGTTTCCGGAAGGGTTTTATGAAAATACCATTGGCAGAATTTCTTAAGGCCGCCGTGCTCTTAAATACTGATCGTGTGGATTCAGTTTATTTTGTGCCTATTCTCACTGAGAATTCACAGTATTTGACTACGATTCTTACAGTATAATCCAGAAAGGAAATTTAATGGGCATACCATCAGAAAGATTTATCAATCATGTTGACGAAAATCTGATATGTGGGATTTGTCATGGAGTTTTTGTCTGTCCTGTGCTCACCGACTGCGGACACACGTTCTGTGCTCTCTGCATGAAGCAGTGGCTTCAAACCCCAAATTTCAACGTTGATCCGCAAACTCCTAAACGGTGCCCCACATGCAGACACGAATTTCTCCAGACGTCATCAATCCAAACAGGAACAGAGGAAATCGGCGCAGTCTTTACATTCGCCCATCCAGTACTATCGCTGCGTAATTTTATTGGTTCAATGTTAGTCCACTGTGAAAATACGGCGCGAGGTTGTACAACTGTGGAGTCGGTTGAAGTGATGAGTTCTGGTATCCATACTTGCGTGTGCTCATACACCCCCATGGATTGTGCTGGCTGTGGTCAAACGGTTAATCGGTTGGAGCTGGCCGCTCACCAGTTGGGTTGTTTTGGCATTCAAGTGAGTAGCAGTCTTACAGAAGAGTGATGATTTTATTTCCCACAATTAAATCTGTTTACATCTGGTGCTTATTACCATACTTTATTGAACGAACCACTGTTAAATCTACGAACACAACCAACTAACTCGTCCAGAAACAAAATAGCAAGTACACATATTTTCAGTGTTCCATCACGAAGCTTATTACAGCACAAATGCACAGGAGCTAGTTGCTAGGGCATGGTTAGCTTGACCAACCATTATCGTCTCGAGACAACTGTCGCACTTTGGCCTTTGTGGAGCTCATTCAAAACGTATCGAAAATAGCATCTTCGCCTTCCTTTGAACTAACAAAGTTCACGTGATCTCCCAGTTTTTCCACACAGAAGCAAAATGTTAAAACTGTCTCCAGTGTATGTCAACAACAAGGATGGGCAAATTTTTACTAAATATATTAATTAATCTCTTGGCATACGATGTGATAAGTGCAATATTCGAAAAATGTGGATGATTCGCATAACCGTCAGAAAATTCCTATAAGAACAGAGGCAACAATGTGATCAACAGTTGTCGATTATTCCGTCCCGGGTCAATACAATCACAAAGATTTCACCAAGACGTCACAAAACAAACTGCGAAATAAACAAGGCCAGACTGTTAACGAATGACAATAAATGCTACTACTAGACTCAACACAATAATTCGATAGGTCTGGACCGGACGGTGACTGGATGGTACGTCACACGGTCAGGGCCAAGTGTTTGCGTGGTTAGACTGGATGTGACTGATCTGTGACCATGGAATTTGCAATGACTGAACGAATTACTTTTGAGAGCACAAGTTAGGGTTGCGTGCACTACTGGGCATATTCTTGCGATATGTCTGGGATAATCCTGTTAAATCGTATAAGATATTTCTAAATAATCGTAAATTGAACTTCCTAGTGAGTAGTTAAGTGGGGCTATTCGGACAATATGGGTCAGAAAACCCCGTTGAACTCAAACTCTCATTTTTACTGAGACACTCTTGATTGAACTGTTCACCACATATTGCCATATACGTTTCAAATAAATCACTAATTTCGAGTTGGCGACTAAAGAAAGTCAACTCAACTGTTAACATGTTGCGAAAGGCTCTCTCTCTCACTTTGTTCTGAAGAAATAGATAGAGAAACTCTAGCGTTTTATTTACACTAAGATCGAACGTCATTTGTCTACAGTCAGACATTCTGGTTCAATAATACTATCATCGTCAACGTACAGTCAACCCTGCAGTTAATCAGCACAATACACTTCTTCTCGTTAGACGAGAATCGGTTGTAATTTCCCCACATAGACATTTTTGAGATAACGCACGCTAAAACTGCCTACTTAGTATTGCCAAATTCCTAGTCATTCACTCTTTCTCACTACGATACTTCATACCTTCAGTTTTGCAAAATTATTTTTTTCTAAGCTCATTTCGATATCTATATTCACAATGTTTGGAAATTCCTCATTCTTCTCAAAGTTTATTAGAACACATCAGCTCATTTTTATTCTCAAGGTTACTATAATTTTGCTGCCGAGATGAAGCCAAATTTTAATGGTACGGGTTTATTTGGAATCATTTCGTATGAAACAAAAAGGAGTGTTTTTATTAGAGAAGATAAAGGCCTGTCTACATTGCAAAACATAAACTGACTGAGTGGAGTATCAAAGTGACTTCGAGTAATTACTTCGTAACGGTTATTCCTTTTTGCAGTATACAGATGCACGTTATTTTCCGTATGGTATTTCACAGCGATCTTGTTACAACAAGTTGAGGCGAACTTGCACAGACACGACAGGTGCACTGACAATCGACCAGCACTAACGAGAGCGGATCTTGATTGTTGTATTCCTTTCAGAAAATGTTAGTCAAAACAGATTATAAATTCACAACCATCGGCTTATTTAACTATAGTAACCGAGTAGTCCAATTCAACAGTTAGCTCGCGTCAATTCTCATTATCGATTTTAGTGTTTTCCAGTATAACATTCTCTTTTCCCTCTTGTTTTCACTTCTTTTCATTTCATTCACGATAACTCCTCGGCCAAGTGCGTACACGCTGTGGTCTTTTTTCCCGTCACTTCATTGAATTCTTCGTACATACCATAGGGTTTGCCTCAAACATCTAATTTAACTGCTACCAAATCTAAACGTAACAACATGTTGTTTCCACTTATGACAAGTAACCATTATAGAAAGTCTTCAGAGTATTCTTCATTTCTTCAAGTGAATAACGAACCTTCATCTTGATGCAGTTCTGCTAATAGTCTAGAGATTACTTCAAGTGGAACTGTCACTAGGTTGCTTTATAACAAAGTCAGGGATTTATCTGTAAACGTCCGACGGTAAAAGTTTGGTCTCATTCTTCTCAAGTGATCAACAGGTTTATCAACGTTTGAGTTTGCCTCAGGTTGTGAAATATTCAATAGTAGTTTCCCCTGATCTGTTTTTAATGGATTTGGTACTTTTACCTGATCCTCAAATCATTTGTCATACACAACTGCTACCCTCCTATGCACAAATGGTTTCTTTTATCACTGTTCCCGGCTGTTACGCTTTCTAGTGCCTACAGGCTAAAATCGATCAGTCGTTTTGTGATGAACCTACATACGTGCAAGTATTCACCACTGTTCTAAAGAAGTCGAGTGAGAGGTTCTACGTCAAGACAACCGTCGAAGTATTTGACGGATTTCGAATTTGTTCGGTCTCTTCAGCACTACGTGCGCGGGAGAGTCGGATCTGGGCCTGAAAAGTAATGGTCTGAACTGTCGATGTGCGTCTACTCACAAGTAGCGGGTTCGGTATGGTGCTAATAGGACACAACTTCGCTTGTGGTCTCCGGAACCAAAAGTTTTTCAGTTGTCCTTCATCCGTTAGACACGTTAGTAAGCGATAAACACGAATTCTCTAATCTGGATGTTCAACGCATAGTGCTGATTACACGCTTACTGGGTTGGATAAGTTGCCTAAACTGGGTGGGCAGTGACAAAATATCATCGGTGATTCATCCGTATTAAAGTTCCGTTCATAGGTTTACTATGTAAGCTGATGGCATATGTACAGTAATTCAATCACCTTTTAACATTTTTCGTTTACACAGGCGGAATTACAAGATATTGACGCTGACAACTCACCCTTTGGTTTAATCAATAGAACTGACGAACAAACACAAACTGAAACAAATTTTGACAAGGGTACTTCTGACGGACTGCAATGGCTGTCAACTGTGAAACACAAAACCAATGTCTGCTGCTGCACAAAAGAAACACAAACGGAATTTTTGGAATCAGAAGACTCAACCACCAAACATAAAGCTACGTTTGTTCGTGAGCTAACCAGCTTATACTTACTTAACCGGAGCCTAGTCAAACTAGTGTATGCACTCAAAATTGAGTTGTCCACATCTCAGGCGGAACTGCGTTTGTGTAACTTAAAACAGAAGGCTGTCGCTCAGAATCTTATCAAGAGAGATCACCAGAAGACATTGTGATTATTCAAATTGTTCATACTTTCAGATACGCATAAAATTTGATCCCCGTTTGAGTTTCTAACTTCACAAGCCTGCTCATTTACTTATTTTTGTCATTTCCTTTATTTTCTTGCTCTTCTTCATAACAGGCGAAACGGAAGCAACCTCACACCTTTGCCTTACACCATTGTATCTCACTGACTGTTTTGGTTGCGTTAAAAACAGGCTACCTTTTGTCTAGTACCTGAGAAGTCTGTTTCCCATCAGGCTTCAGATCTTTGCACAATGGTATTAATTCTGTTATATTTTAACTGAGAGAATGTGTAGAAAATCCACTAGAGTTCCATGAGTGAGTGCGTTATTTATTTGGTTATTGGATAGAAAAAAAATAAAATACTAGATGGTAATGCCGAATTGTTTACAGTTTCACATTTAGTTAAACTAATCAGTCGTGCCAAAAACGGTGTACAGCACCTTCTTCGTGCAACTCCTCTTCGGATCAATGAAACAACTTTCGGTTAATGAACTGCAAACAGTACTTTAAAACGAAGATACTACTGGTCCCAACAACAGGATGAAACTACACATAGCCCGGTACATCTCAATACAACATGTAATGAGTTATGCGTAAACTTTAACGACTTTCTGAGAAAAACTGGAGTGTGTTCTTGCTCGATATCCTACCGAAACACCAATGAACATGTGCTTGGTCGGCACACTTGATGAACAATTAGAAACGATTGATAGGGTCTTATAAGAGTGTCACTGTCTCGAATACTTTGTTACAGTGAACGTGTTAGTGAACGAGCCACTTGCGTCAATCGTCACAAGAGACGGCAGACACATTTCTTGCCTAGAAGAGACAGGAAGGCAAAGGAACTCAACGATGGACCGTAATAGATACTCAGATGCACACTTCCGGCTACAGCGCCATGTACCAAGTGCCACATCTCTGAGTCGACTGAGCCCGAAATATAAACTGCCTGCCCTAATCAACATAGACCCGTGTTTATTCTGTACCCAGCATGCACCACACCATGCATCTTTGTCGACTAAGTTCCTGTCGAACCAAACAAAGATGAATTCCAGTAGATAATGCGCAACCGATTTGATCACGTCTGTCGAAATCATATTTTGCATATAATTAACTGTTAGTGACCTCTGTGTTAGCTAAAAGCAGGTCTCTCGGACATTTGAAAACTGAGGCCAAAACTCTCAAAGTCCAAAAATCTAGTCCAGAATTCCATACTTGCAATTAATCTCCATCAATATTAGAATTCCACTTGCCGACTTCTTACATCGGGCGCGCTCACAACTCGGTTAGACACCTGTGTAAAACGGGAGTGAGTCACTCGTGTGCAAATGACCTTTACTAATGTCTGTGGTTGTCAGTTGTTTAACAATGAAGAATCCAAGACCCAGGCAAGTTCTACAGGTCCTTGAAATATTCTATTCGATAGAATAGACTAAACACTGTCTAGGTTTGATGACTAACAGCTCACACCCAGAAATGACTGTCCATTCTTAGCTTCCACAAGGAAGAAAATGACTGAATTTTGGAATAGACAAAACTTTCGACATTTTGCATCACTGTTCCGTCATTATACAAACGCTTTGATGGTAACCTTATGATTGTGGTCTACGATTCCAGTATTAATTACAATGTGTATTTGAAAAAACTTCACTTTTGAAAACACCGTTAAAGTTCACATCCTTCCTTTGTCAACCGTCTCGATAGACACGCACGGCGGTAAAAACATAAGAGATTATTTTGGCCAACAAATCATTCGCTTTGAATTGTCGGTTAGTTTACCGAGCAATGTACGAAACATCGGTTTGATGGAACACGTGACCGCAACACCTAAGTAAATTTTGAGGCAGTATTTTTAAAACAACTGACCGGTCCATTCAGTTGTCCTAATGCTACCTTCTTTTCAAGATTTTAAAGCAACAAATGATGACGCAAAAATGTAAGCTATCTTAGTCTTATTTAATAAACAGCAAAATCCTACGCCGTGTCCTCAATTGTGCCGGTTACTTGCATATTCAACGTTTGTGAAAATTGTCACGGCCAAAAAGCTTGACATATTTCCGTTATACCCTCTTCATTTGTCATTCACTCTTTTAGACGTTCTGCCGCAGGTGACTTCGCCCTTTCCGTTTATGTTAGACGGAGAGAGGAATGTTCCGGCTTCTTCAAGTCTTTCCTATGGGAATGGGTGTAAGTTAAGCGAGGCAAGTTGCATATCAAACACAGACACTTGATATGAATTTATTGGCCACATCTGATGAAACTGATGCATGGAATACGTTTATTACAGTGCAACTATATCCACTTGTATTAAATGATTTTCATTTGTGATTAGCCAGCAGTCCATGAGTTATTGGGGAAAAAATTTCATTATGACGGGCATTATTTTCGTTCGGACTCACCAGTAATGATAATATGAACGAAGTGTAATCCGGTGTTTGTGTACAATCAGCTGAGTCCTTAATCCGTTAAATTGGCTCTCTGCGAGCAGGTCCCAAAACAGTCTAATTTGTTTCAAACAAATCTACGAATTGTGTATGATTTCGCCCCAATTTGTTTTTTTGCGTTTCAATAATTCAAGAAAAGAAGATACTTGAATTACGATAGATTCTGAAGTAACAGTCAGTTCATATTTCGCGAGCAATGTAAGCAGTCACATTAGGTGTGCACAGTCTTAGGCTATTATGTTTACAACGTTCGCCATCTTATAGTTACGTGCATATTTAAACCAAGCTAGAGTTTACTGAAACGATGCTATAACATAGTAACCTTTCAACTGTTCAGCAAGACAAACAACCAGCTGTTTACACCCAACCTACAACTACTATGAACAGAAGCAACAATTAATTTGCGGGTCCCTTCACCTTATTGTGAGACAGTTGTACTGCACAGTTTTGTAAAGTTAAACTTTTTTAATTGAATTCGAAACAGTCACCTTAAATAATAACTCTAAATCTCGTACTCTTATGTGAAGACGGTATATTGATTCAATCGGCTGAAAGCATTACTTTGAAGTAAATGGTAAAGCTATCATTGTATTATTTACGCATTAGTCTACCGTACATACAAGTGAATTGAAACATTCTAACGTCAAAATACTTACCAATTTTGTAAAAAGTACGGCATTGTTCAATTAAATTTGCATAGTATCTCCTAAGTTCATTCTGCCACAATTAACCCAGGCAACCCAGCAGACAGAGCCATAAACAATAAAGCAATTAAGGGATGTTTGTTTTGACTACACGAAAGCAGGGCAGAACACAGAAAACAATCAACAGTCTAGGAGTAGCCAGAAAACAACCAGTGTATGCATTTCGTTGTGGTGAGCAACGGGATTATTCCCACTGACAGCTACCGAATTTATACGCTGAAAAGTGAATGAAGTTGTTTGGTGGCAAAATAAAAACAGGAATTATTCTCGAGATAACAGGAAGAGTAGTTTATTGAGCTGCTTGTTATAGCTTGGTTTTAGGCTGGAAGATTAATTTATATGTATAGAACATGTTATCGTAACGAGTCTGGCAAGAATGTACAACTTGAAAATCTTGATCGTCTAATCGGTAAAATAGTTTAAACCAGAATTTGTCTGTAATGCTGGTCAGTCAGGTTCTTTCAAACTTGGTCGAAATCAACGTGGTGGTTTTTGTGACGTTACAAATCTAACCTGACTAGTCCCTGTAGTAACAATGTCATCTTTTCAACAGTTATTTCATTGGCCACTCTGAGAGTCCGCGATGAGGAGATTGCTATGAATCTCTCCCCGAAGTACACAGAACTAATGTTGTTCAAGCCATATTTTATTTGAAAAGAGTAATTACAAACCTGTTAGAGTAGCTTTTTATTAACATCAACGGCTACAAACCGTAGTTCATTGGATTGCGACCTGAATGTGCAGCAGACTGAATAGCAAGCCCCAACAAGACTTGCTAAAGGGAATTTATTTATTTATCATCAAGGTATGTTCATATATAAGTTTGTATTATTCTGTCGTTAGCACACAAAGGTACGTGTTGAAAATTGAAGAAATCAATTGGGAAGCTGGCCGAATGGATAACACAGACCTGCTCAGGATATGCTCACGATTTGATAAAATTGTCACTGACGTTTCGGGTATACTTTCGAGGGACCAGCACTACACAATGTGCTAAGATTCTGATAACACGAAGATTGTCAACCGTTCTTAATTAAAATGACAATTAATATTTGATCACAGTATGCACCCAATACATATGTCCAAATGCAGTCAAGGTGCTCTGAGCACCAAGTTTAGTGGTTGTCATGCATCTGGCATTTCGAAATCAATTTTCTCAGATCATTTAGCACAGGCGGTTTGAAATCACGGCCAATGGAAGTGAATGACAGAAGATGTGGAACAATTCGCGAGTACAAGAGAGATTTTGATATCTTGGGATGTAAGTACTCGGGTTTCTGCAGACTCTAGTTATCTTTTATTACAGTTGAACAGTGAATGCCACCCATGACAAATATTGTTTGGTAACAAGCACCCAATGAACCTGACTAACAGAAATGACTCTGAACTCAGTGTTGGCCGCTAGATGAAATGCTTGTATAGTATGCCGCTAGGTCTCGGTTTGCTCAAGAAAGAATCCCGAAACTGACGATCCTTGCTTCAGTTGATCTATAACGTTAAAATTAAAAATATTACATTACCAAGGATGGTTTGTTCACTTATCTGTTGTAATAGTCGTACAAGATTTATGAGCACAATGTTTGGATCATCGGAGGGTCACAGGTGAGAACAAGTGTGGGGTTCTTTACTTGTATGTGAGCCTTTTATTGGAACCAGTCTGGTAAAAAGCTATAAACGATATGTGAATCCAGCTGGAAGTCAGCAGTGGCCTTATTGTCGACCACTACAAAGTTAATAATCCAACCGACGAACAAACCCTGTAATCTGCTTCCGTGGTAGAAATAGAGTGTATGAATCCTTCCAGCTATCGTCCCAAAAAGTCCAACGTCAATCGAACGCACCGAGAAACTTTCAGACCGCATCTTTAACAGACCTGATGGAATATGCAGCATACACATGAACAATATTTGTGGCTGTCCTGTTCATAGATTGGTTGCGTAGTCTGTCAAGGCTCTTTGAAATACTGTATATTTACCTGTTTTTGAATCCCCATCTGGCCAGACAAAAAGGATTGGTGAAAAGTGGCCATATGTCAAGCTGAAATGGATTCTCAAATCAAAAAAACGGTTTCCAGGTGTACAGTGAGAACAAAATTTTATCCAGTGATCTTGGCGGTTTCAACTTTCATTACGTTAAGCAACACCCTAAATTAATGCCTCACAGGAAACTATAGAATTCTAAAAACTCTGAATATTGATAATAGTTGGCCGTTTAGAACTACTTCGAATTCTGCATTGCCTTCAATACAACTCCTTCGATTAAGTTAAATGGCCCATTAGGAGAATTTTAACGCCAGTTACAAGTGATTCGTCCACATACGTGGCACAGTGTTTAATTTTTCTGGTGCACAAGGAGTTTTTGATAGCACATCGATTTACACTCCTATCTCCTTGGAACCGTACGGGTCTATGTAGAATTCTGATAGCGATGACGGTTGCTATAGTGTTAACGTATTCTGCTGACAGATTTGATAGCTCGCATCGACATTTCTAACCGGTGAAGTGATTGAATTGCTTGATATGATCTGTTTAGTATATATGTTCAAAATGTGTTGATGAGTTGCCAGAGAGGGTTGGATTTTCTGCGTACGACGCATCTTGTTCCTCTCTACACATATCCGTTCCTGTTAAACCAAGCATTCCAAATTGATTACCTGAAAACATTTGATACCTCTCTTTGATTTTCATCTTGTTCATGATTATAGTAGCATATTTTTTCAACTTTTGTGAACCCAGCAATCGTAACCTGTTTCACCACTATCTGAATTCAGCTGTTTTCTTGAGTCTAACTTGTGACGATTTTTGACCCTTTTGTCGACTCTGTTGTTTGGTTGTTCTTAGCTCGTTTGGTTGAACACTCGATTGGTTCGCATTTAAGACGGGAGAGACTTTTCACTTTTCCGTTCATTTATCAAACCGTCTTAGCTGGCGTTACTGAAATAACAAATTGAGTCTGCTAAGACTAATCCAAATCCCATAGCCGACTGTAGGCTACTGTTGAAATCCAGAAAGCAAACGTTTTTTACAAAACAAGAATACGAAAAAAAGTGATGGTCAGATAAGTAAATACGATCATGCCACTTCTATGGACTGCCCATTACAGCAATTAGTGTTGTCGCCAATTAAGTCAACATGAAATCTCACTAAATATTCTCACAGACAATTTAATAACCAGGCTGTTGATCGCATCAACATGGATTGCACTTGATTTTTGTGTCAGTCACCCTTACGTCCGCTTACCAAAGAACAGGCTCCGAGCGATCGAACCACTGAAATGAAATGGGGATGTGATCGTGTCAAGTTATATTTGTCTACACACTTCGTGTGCAGTGGTTGAACCTACGAACAACAATTGGATCACTCAAATCTGGATTCGATGCAGTTAGCCAGACAAATTTTGGGAAGGAATGGTCCAGTAGAACCGGCCCATAACTGTGGCTAAGAATGCTGACAGTAAGTTTTCAATTCCCACAAGACTATGGACATGTTCAACGCTACGCACTTTGTCGAGGAAGTTGAAATTGTCAGTAAAATGCTTTTTGTGATGAATTAATCAACAGTAGGCTTGAAGGGACCTAAGAGGCCAACATAATAGGAAAACGACAGTAGGGAGCTCTAGACTTCAGCTTTCAAAACAGTGAACTACCACAAAAAATCACCGGAATCCTAGCATTGTTTAGAATGGCAGAAACACGTTACAGGTCTGCAGACCTCGGTGTAGCGAGCACGAGTGGTCGAAATATACTACTCACACTAACACTATTCAAGAGTGTGGCAAGAGCATGGATTTTGAAACCGAAATGGTCAAGAGAAAAAAAAGAAGAAACACTGGGGTGCAGCATCGAGTGAAATGGTTCTTGCTAAATAAAGGAACTGAGGTTTGGTGTCCGTGTAAACCGTGACTTTCAGAGACGAGTTTGGTACGCAGGTGAGTGTTTTGCTGATGGTCCTGTTAAAATGCGTAACACATGGATTGGTCTTCCTGGTGAATAACCCTTGTTTCACCCGCATCCTTGGTTCGCAACATCAGGAGTAGGGAAACTTCCACACATATCTTTGAAACTAATATACATTAATTTTGCCGTGACGGAATCCCATATAGAAGAATAAAAATTAAATTTTAGTAGGACAGCCATCAACATGAACTACTTCACCTCAAAGCATAAATATATAGAACTTAACCGTACGATTTCTACGTCCAAAAGGGGCTTCGTTTATACACGAGAATATCACTACCATACAAACACTAATAGCAAGGCTGATGTAGCGACCCAAAACTGACGACTAAAATATTCATTAGGTGAAATAAGATGTGGTCACTTCAGAACCTACAAAACGGCAAACCCAAACAAAATCGGCTTTCTGGGAACATCAGCACGTCAGTTAACAAGCGAAGCCGAACGGAAAATAGATATGAGGGATATGTAACTGGTACAAATAAACACAAACTCACAAGACACATAAACATGTTGGAAGTCACATCACGCTAAAAGGCGAGCTGGTACATAAACAACACACACCTACACCCTGCTTTGACTAGGTCAGTTCCATTAACTGAGAAAAAACCACCCACCTAATTAATTCACCGCCCATGTCAAACGACGAAATAACAGGTATATTCTATTACAATGGATATCGGGGCTGCGTAAGTGGTGAATTCCCAACTAGGCATACTGACTGGCTGGAACGTCCTGTGCATTATTTCGTCACCCTATTTCTCACAATTTCAAGAAGGTAGTGACTAACGCCAGACGGTGAATTCGCCGGAAGTCATAGCCCATATTGAAGGGTTATTCGGCACGGTTGATAAGGCTGATTATCCTCGCCTTAAGGATTGCCATTAGTGGTTTTCACACTACCTTTAAGTAAGCAAATATTTGATAAAATATTTCACCCTTTCTTACATGGTGTTATCAGCATAAACTGAGGTAAAACGGAGGTTATTCCATTCCCATAAACTTGCTGTTATCGTTTTATGCCGTTAATGATACTTACATACTGAACGCTACTAACTACTCGTTGTTTTGTCACTGGAATACATACCACCGCTTGGGAGGCAAAGTGGACTGAAAGTTAGGTAGTGGCAGAATGGCGTAACTTCGGAGAGGATAGTAACAACCGTTCATGACGTGAAAGAGGGTTGACTTGAAAATTCCAACTCCCAGCCTCTCACTCAGAAACATGATTCCCAAGACAACAGGAGATACAGCCCTTTTGGGGATCCCATTTAGAGCTGTTAGCTCAATTAGCATATCTACTCGACGATAAAGCATCTGCAAATCCCGAGGTCTTCGTGCATATAACACTGTCTGATTCTGGTTGGTGCTGGATAGAGTAGATACAATCAAATATATATTGTGATGCCTAACAATACCAAAGATTTTTAAATTACACAGGTAAGTACTGCAAGGTCTACCGTTAACGAGTGGGTAACTGACGAACTCTGTGTCCGAGCATACATTTTCAAAACCCGTTTTTTATAATGCGGGAGACAGCAGTGCTGTCCCCCAAAAAAACCACAGTCCAGTCTCCCAAGGGGACTAAAATGTTTATGAACCCAATAATACCAGCACAATAACGAACGAGGGAAATGGGTCGATATCTGTACTACATTACGGGGACAGTTACAAGGCTTATCTTAAATGTGGCTGGCACTATTCAAAAGAGACTGTGAATTTGTTGGCATCCAATTTGAGAAAATTCGTTCCTTCTTTTGCCACTCCCCAGTCTACTCACCAGCCTGACCTTTAGTCCATATGCCCTACTCACCCATTTTTCACCAAATTAACTTCCTCGGCGCAGGTAGGCGTCCCTGTCCCGCCCTACTCGCGTGATGGTTCGAATTTGACCTTACCGGCTCTATTCGGGACCCAGTGATTTTGTTGAAGGAGACTATCGTTGTGAACGAATGAGTTTTGGTTGCTGTAATTTTTATGCATTCTGTCAATAGCACCGTGGAAATATTTGGGTCCAGTCCTGTTTTCTAGCTGGGGATTTGTTTTCGAGCTGCGCTCAGAGGTGGATCGTTTGACAAGGTCTGCCACTATAATTTGTGGAAATGTCATTAAAAAAAATGTATTTTAGTCTGGTATCTCTAGGATCAGACTGACCAACGATGAGGTCACGCACCTTACAGATCCTGCATCCTGGGATAGATAAGTGAGGGGTTTAACCGTCAAAATACGGGAGAATGGATACAATCAGAAAATATACTGTGTTGTGTGTGTTTTAAATTTCGAAAAAGAAGACGTCTTGGTCAAATCATTACGGAAATACTAAATGGCAACGTGCAACAACATCGAGTAAACGGAGCGAGCGAACTGGACTGACTGGTAATGGAATATCATGAAAGTAGACTGTTTTTAGTTAATTCTTACGTCCCTTGTCTCTATGTTATTCTTCAGATTTCTCTACAAATAAAACAAAAGACTGTTAGATACGATCACTTTCGGACGCAGCTACCAACTGAATAATTCCATACCGTGCCAGTGAACAGGTTCAAAGTGAACTTTACTCATGACTGATTCTGGCTTTCTTTTCAAAAAAAGATCTCATCAGACTGGGGTTTTGTTCTCGTTGCAGCTCGCCCTTGTCATGGTTGTGAGTTGAAATAAGCTAAATCCTCGACTACTCACCAGCCACTGCATGATTTACAGGCGATCACTTAGACTGTTGCGTCAAACAACTGCAATGTGATACTGAAGTTGCTAACGTGGTTGAATAGACGCACAATCGATACAAAGGTATTTTTCAAATTGACCCTTACATCCGTGGCCATAATACGAACATATGTATCGTATTCCGTAGACCTGATCGGCCTGACTATACAGCACAGGTGAATTCTCTCTCAGTTTTTAAACAGACAAGTGGTTGTTTGATGTTCATCTTTGTATAATATTTAAAAAAGTATAACGGATTAATTCCTACGAGGTGAGAAGCTTCAATGTCTACCGTGGCCGTTAAGATGGAATACCGGCACTTCAAACCATGAACGATAAATGAAAACATGGAAAGTACCCCATTTTTTCAATACATTAGAACGTTCATCTATCCCATCTATCAAGTAAAGAGAGACGGAATCATGAAATCAGCATCTGAATCGTTGTCAAAGAACGCTGGAGACCGACAAATCTCAAATACGGCACTCTTATGATATTGAACTATGTTGTGTCAGCAAGACATACTCGGCTGCAGTGAAGTAAGAATCGTAGTTCTCCAAGTCAATTCAGATTATCAAGACAGGCCTATGACGGCATGCAGAAATCATTATGAATGAACTTATGTTCGGCTTCATCCATTCACTAAGCAGTGATGTTATCGGTACAACATGGTATGCTAACACAGTTCCTACCAGTTTGGAAGGCAACAGGTGGTGTCAAACTCGTGGTTACATAGAATGCAGCAACACACTATCAGTATGACTCCTGGAATAGTGGAGCTCGCTACCGCCTCATATCAAATCTCTTGGAATGTGTAACGGTGTCTTCGGAAAGCGTGATCACACTAATATAACAAATCAGCTTAGGTCATTTGTGCTACACAAAGGCTAATTCCCTACCTTTGAATTCTGCATTCCTTTCGCAGAGAATACAGCCTACCCGCTCAAAGTAACACCGTTACCCAGAACGTTGAAAAATCCTCAAACTCAGGAACATCACACAATTGCATAATTGCAGGCGGCAAACAACATCACAGCTCGAAAGTTTGAATGGCCTGCGAGCTCACGGTAAATTTTCAAACAAAACAAAGCTGCATCCCCTGCAATAGTTAACGATCTTAGACACATTCGAACTGTAGTGGCCTGCTGAATTTCCATCTTGTTTAAGGCATACAGACTCACAAGTTAACTGAAAGAATACCTTCACAGTCCCCTTACTGCCGACTCACTCGACAGCCACGTAGTTCAAATACACACCTGATCGATTTTCAAAGCTTACAACCATTGTGATAGACAGTGTAGTCCGAATCACATTTACCGTTTGTAAAATCTCCTGTGAGGTATGTTATCCTTCAAGTAAGATTGTCGATCAATCAGCCGCATTCAACTATTGCTTCGAAGCCCTCGTCGAAGTAACGATCACTACGGCCACATGAAAGGATAGAGTGACCAAGTAAAACGCAAACTTCCTTCTCATCTACTAATAGTGCGGAACGTAGGTAGCAGAAGCATTGATGAAAAAGGTAATTTGGATGCCAAACTAGTTTTCCTATTTCATTTACCCACAACTTATGGA
This sequence comes from Paragonimus westermani, assembly GCA_008508345.1. Classification (NCBI taxonomy): domain Eukaryota; kingdom Metazoa; phylum Platyhelminthes; class Trematoda; order Plagiorchiida; family Troglotrematidae; genus Paragonimus; species Paragonimus westermani. The sequence goes on from QNGE01000922.1 coordinate 64,567, forward strand.
CAGAAGCATACAGACAGAGCAACACTTTGCCAACAGGCACAACGTAGTGATAATTCTTTTGATAAAACAAAACCTTTCATTATTCACCTCGCACGTTTCCACGCCATTTGCCCGTTCGTGTTTAGGAACCAGGATTCCAGTCCACAAAGCAGCGACGGTCTCCGTTTAAACCTCGTAATCACTTCTGCCTTGATCCTTGCGTTTGGCTGACGCCTTCTGTGGGCAATTTCTGGCTTTTATTTCTCGCCGCTGTTGAGTAACAACTCGTTCGGTCGCTTGCGTTGTCCACAATCCATCTGCCGTGGACTATGACCATATCTCACCGAGTTATAGAATAATCGCGTCTCCGACTTGGCCACCCATAAAAATAAAGCCCATCTTCCCTGACGATAGGTAACCCAAGAGCCCTACCATATTGCTGCAAAAAAAGTAAGGCTGGTGAATACAGCATAGCATTTACTGATTCTGATGAATGTGGATATAAGGGTTCCGGGTGGAAGTAATCACTGGAATTTAGAATGTTGTATGCCTTCGCCGGAAAAGTTTTGTCATGCGGATCAAATATGTAGAAATATGTAAAAATTACTCCACTTAAACCATACCAAAAGTGTGAGCCGAATCTCGTGAGACTAGCTGCTAGCCTTAGGGCTCTAGTTTCCTCATAGAAACATTTCATTTTGAGCGACCAGTTATTTGTGGGGGCTATCGATCAGTCCCGGAAACTTAGGATTATTTTCTATTTGTGTTATACTACTCCTTTTCTGAATGAGTAGTGCACATTAGATATCCCAAACACAGTTGGCTATGTTCCGGCCCGGGGGACGAAGACAACAGAGGACGTGGTCGGTGGCTGGAAAAACTGATGGACATCTTGAACCGCCAGCCCAAAAATGCACAGCAAACGACAGACCAATCGATAAACCAGCACCTAGCGAATGCTGTTGGCCATGTTCATCATCGGATTACCGTTTAACAATACCCATAAAACCGCTTAAGGGTGATCTTTTTCACGTAGCTAAGATTAGTTAGTTTTAAAGATGATTTTACGGGATCTTGCCTCTGAGAAGCCGTCAGTCACCAAAAAAAGCCCGGCTGAAAACAAAACATGCTCTTTAGAACCGATTTTCGTACATATTCTCTTGATAAGACATTCACTTCGCTGGCTTCCCGTAGTATCATGGATGCTTCGCCTGTGGCTTAATACATAATGCAAAGCTGTTATCACATTCATCGAGTTGATAACGATCATCTTGTTCTCTCAAGAATAAGCTGTCTAGTAGAAGGGCCCAGGACTAACCTTGTGACTGTTTCCTGTACGATTTGTGCAAATACAACATGGTCGTCACAACAGTAACTTTGATAAACAGTTCAAATCCTCGACTACTTGTCAGTCATCAGTACTATAATCAGTACGCCTAACGCCGTCTGTAATATCGCTTTGACTTATAAGTCTTGAGAATAGAGTCATCGATTAGAGGTAACAGGTCAGTTACACAGTATTCCCATTAGTGTCTGGACAACGTTAGTGTTACTCATGAGTCAGCGTGACAGGGCTATAGGTTTCTCGTATCTGTCTACGGTATCAGTGACTCGGTTGCTTTTCAAACACGTGAGCCGGTTGTGCCAAGGGTAAACACCACTGATTGGTTCAAGCAGGAACGGCACACGAAACTCTGTTTCCTTTTCTACAGGAGCAGGCCGAAAATAATACGTAAACGAGATGGCTGTGATCAGCTGTGTGTTATTCGGCACACATTTATAACGACAATAAGGTGGATTTTCCTAAGACGTAATTCACAGTTTTACAAACTGTCTGGCCTGTATGTGGTGGTCTTAACTGTAGCTCTGCCTTCGGGATCTTTAGCCGACGGACAAGGATCTGTTTTTGAGAAAAATGTGAGAACGTCAGATAAAGTACACCCACATTTTTGACGTTTTATTGAGAAGCATTAAACTGGATTATCGGTATCTGATAACATAAAAGATTCCTCAATACGATGTGCTCCTATCTGTATCCATGATTATACGTGCTCGTTAATTCACATGATAGAAAATTGGGAGTCTTGTAATCGAGTGCAACTGTAACTCACATTCATTTTGTTTATGCTTCTCCCACTAGTGGAGGGTGTTAATAAATCCCACAGTTTTGGAGAAGTTCTTGCAATTTGAATGTTTCAGCACAAACCTCAGGCGGAGAGTAACAGCATGGTCCGGTATACGTTGATACGACCGCACCTATCACGAAATCACTCCACTGGAAAATTTGGATGTGAAAAGAGGACACTGAGCTGAGTTCAAAAGGCTAATATAGAATTGTAGATCATAACGGGAAGAAAGACTGACCATCGTATTTCGTTTCATGTGTTCGCGACAAAATATCATGTTTCATTTATATTCTGGTACACACTGTACTGCTTAGAGATGCTAAACGAATACATACACTAAAACTATTGCACTTATTCAGTGTTGTGTCCTCCATTGTATGATAACTCAGGTCGGACCATGGCGTGGATGGATGAAACACCATGACATAGCAGAAGGCAAAACACTGAAACAGAGCAGATAGTAAGACAGATTACTCCATATTTCCAAAGATCGAAATACTTGTACATATGGTCAGTATATGTAGGGCTATCCGACCTCCCCGCTGTTCATAAAGCATTCGCGAGCGCAATCTGCAGGCCACAGAAGGATGAGCTGGTAATCACAACCAAGAAGCAGGCACTACCAGATCAGTGACCAGCGCGTTTGGGTATGTATGTGAGGATATTGAAAGAAATCCCCCAAACTGCGTGCATGTTCTTCAGATCACTATGCGCACCACTTCAGAGCAATTGCTCAAATGGAATCAACCTGGAGGCGGCCCTTTTACTCTGAGGCAAACGGTATAACAACCTAAACGCTATAATAAATCAAAGCGGGGTTTTAAGAAACTGAGATTATGGTGAGAATGAGTTGCAACACTAGAGAACTTGCTATCAGTCGAAACCCAAGCACAAATCGTTGATAGGGGAAAGAAGGTGGACCGACGCCAGCCGAATTGAAGAACATTCAGCCGATGGGTCGAGCTTGTTTATGAAGACCCAATGATCACAAGAAGTCGTTCAAACATCCGTCCTATATAATCAGCCGAAATGGATGAAACAAAGCTGTAAGGCACAGTAACACAATGACTAGTCAGAACCAACTTACTTTCAGTCCAGTAGCAACGGCAATACATTGTCGCTTTGAATAGTAACAGCATCATCCCAAAACTACATTTAGTTCAATTAATTGAAATACTTAGATCGCTTTATACCGCTCAGACTCTCACTATTCCAATTTCTTGACACGTCAATCAGTTGCGACTGCAAAAAGTATCAAATACATTCAACAGGACACAACATTACCTCCCTCATATGACCAGATAGATTGGACCGGTGATATGGATGAGTGAAACATCTGGACAAAACAAGTAAGCAAAGCAATATGGCACAGAACGACACCCCTTTAATAAAATGACAACTGATGTGGGTCAGTGACCAAAAGGAATGCGCCCAATGCTACGTTTAAAGGAATTTTCATACCAGTGCACACGATAAAATAATGTGTCTGAACTCACTAGCATACATACAATGCACACAATCAGAACCAGCACGATAAGCTTATTTCACCTAAGCTGTGAGGTAACTCCAACTATAGCACCGTATGTAACACCATCCACATATGCATGTCCAGAGCGTAAATTAATGTCCGCAAAAATAGTTATACACACTGTTAAGGATATAGTCATTGCACGGCAGTGAAGATTTGAAACACCTTTGGAAAAGCCAAAGTCCAACCGATTTTTGTCGGATACTGCAATTCTGGACGTCTCGGAGCCGACGGTCATCAAAGTGGATTTTGGTTGTTCTGGTTCAACCATGTTAACCACTTCCAGGCCCAGTAGAGTTCTAATAATTTCAACGTATTTTGTGGCCGTTTGGTATTCGCTGGAATGTCTGTGATCGTCACAGCAGGTTGTAAATCAACAGCGTGACGGGAATAACTTCTTGATCAGGTAAGCCTGATTCAGTGGATCGCGTCGAATATTATAAACCGTTCGGTCTGTCACCCTAGGATCGATCTAGTTTCTTCGACCGTAGATTTTATATGTGAACATACAGCGGCAAAACATCTTTATCCTTCATCGCCCAAATGATGTCACAGTAATTCAATCTTCGCTGTCTCACAGGACTTCGTAGAAAAGTGGAATAACTGAATTATATCGATGTAGTCCAGGATGGACGCCTTCCATTTCAACCAAAAAGAACTTGATGATTGTGCACCAGGTGAGTTCCAATAACCTAAAGGGGACGGTACGAAAAAATTCATTGTAATATCACTGCCCTCAGTGCCAACTGTTGTCTCGCAAGTGCAAAAGACAGGAATGTGGCTCGTGTGTTATAACGAGTAGAATGTGCAATTGTATGTTGAATGTAGAAAGCGGGAACGGTTAGACAGCAGTAATGCGTGGTACCAAGGTGTAACAATGCAACAAGTAGAGACGATTGTGTGGTTAGTAGTCAGACCGCACAATGTCAACACGCGAGCGTAGGCACGCCAACGCTTACTTGTCCAATCGGGAAGGTCACATGACTCAATCCAATCAAACTGAGACGAGGGCAAGGTTACCAGCACAGTGGCGCGCCGTGAGTGGCGAATTATGCAAATGGGCCTGCCGCGTAGACGCAGACGTTGTCTGCGTGGGCGCACACAACATGACAACAAAAAGTGAATCACGGTTGATGAACCTCCTTGCTTGAGGTCACTCAGCTATCCGAAACACGAAGCTTCTCCTGAAACACTTTCGGATAACGAGGCTAATTTGCATTCTGTTCTAATAAGAGTATGACGGCAAGCGATTTCAAGTGGTAGTAGACGGATAACAGTTCATGTCGGTGACGACGAGTTCAAGGGTGCCGCATGAATAAATGCCGTTTTGTACTAACAACTCTCTTAATTGAAGTGAAATGTATTTTTTCGATTGAAGTATTTGGTGAACCTACCTGTGAGATTCCATCCACCTTAATTTTTGAACCAGGTTGCAGCGTTGTTAAAATCCCTCAAACGCCTAATTGTGTTTCTGCTTTAACTGATCTGTTTTCGCTTAAATCTTTTTCGGTGACATATCGTTATGCACGCTTTGCACGAATGAGTTTTGCCAATATCCAATTTATGTGGCATAAAATCAAGTTTTCGGAATCTAATTCTCTTTTCTCTGGACCAGTGCACCGATTTCTGATTTCCTACTACATGGGAAACAAATTGTAATTCAGCTACGCACAGAGTGCCACTTTCATCTTGCACAAACAGTAATGAATCTTGGTTACCACATGTCGATCCGTTTGAAGCTCCGGTCCACACTAATTACAAGCGGTCAAGATGACGCGCTTAATCTTCAAGGATTACTCGATGAAATGACCTATCAGTTAAAGTTTTTCCGTTTCCGCACAAGAAACAGACAAACGGCACTGTGTTATTGTCATTCGAAGAAACTCCGGCAAGTTTTTCAGCTAATTAGCATATTTCGACGAAACTTCACTGGCAACTCAAGATTATAGATGCACTCAAATATTGTGGCCAAGTGGAATTTTGGTTTGCAAGCGTCTGTGTCATAGCGATGATAACTTTCTGTAAATGGATGAAGTCAAATTGCCAACAGATGAGAACTTTCTGGTTTTCACTTGGCGACCTAAAATAATTCTTTGTGTTTGATGAATTAATGAAATAATACACAATTACTAGTGTGATGGGAGATTTTTACTCTTACAAACTGGAGGTCGTTCAAAATTGAGCTGTGATTTTTGCAATCACTCATAAGTTTACACTTGATTTAACTTAACTCCAAAGGAATCTGCCGGCTTAATGAACATTTTTTACTAGTCCACGAGTAATGTATATCTCTGCCATGACTGGGAGCTGAACGGTGATTTTCGGTTTGATCACAACTCTGAATCATAATATTATATACATATATATTTATGTATAATAAGTAACGAATATGGCTTAGATGGTCCCTCTCTATCGGCAGAATGAGGCACTAACTGTTCCGTATATTCCAGTCCATAACCTCGTGTTTAGGACTTCACGATCAGACTGGAATTGTTAAATCCACTAATCCTAATGAGCGGTGTCTAAGGCTTATTGCACAACCAGGTAACCTAATCACTAATCGCAAGGTGATGTGACAAAACATTTAAAAACCCTGTCATATTTGCTACGCAGTCACTTGAGTGAATTTCGACAGGTTCTCCTTATAAACAAGTAGGTTGTACTTCCACATTTTGTCAAGATGATGATGTGCACAACAGATGAATTCTAACAGCAACCAGAGCCCATTCTGGCGGTTTACTTGAAATAAGTTTGAGAAGATATCTGTGTGAAAAAAGACGCAATCGGCTATCAACAACCTTCAGTTCTTCACAACCAGGTAAGCAAGATTATACGCTATCTGTAACGTTATCGACCGTTTATATTGAAAGACTCAGCAACAAATTTACAACGCCAAGAAAAACTCAAGAACTTCCACCCAATTGCATGTTTTCATTACCAGGTTATAGACTTCACTTTTGCAATTATACAGGCTCATATATAAGTGAAGTTTGCCTAGATTCACTAACAATAAGACAGAACTTCATACCACCTTCAGAATACAAATTTGTGTCAATAATGTGTGATAACAATTACACAGCTCGTGACTAGCTTTATAACAAGCCCACTGAACTAAAAGGTTTTAGTAGCATAAAACTGAACTCGATGCACACAGACATCCACTGCTAACATTTTCAACAGCTTAACTATACCAGATAGTTTATTTAAATCGGACTCACAACTTCGACACTTTCATAAGCACAACTTAAACTAAATATTTGTAATATTTAGCAAAAAAATGAATTATCGGCTTGATGTGTTGCAAGACAAAAGTTGAGTTATCACGGGAAAGTAGTGCTGTTGTAGGTTTTTTTCGACACACAATAAACAACCAGTACATGGGACAGGTGCTTTGTACTCTGACGCATATATGTATACAGATTGGGTAAACTAAGTTCCATCATGTGAATTTAACACACAATAAACAATGTAGTAAACCAGAAGCATTACACTGAACCCCGTTCGCAAATATTTCACGAATGCATAGAACTTTGTGCAATCTGATTACGTAACCGTCAATGTTAACTTAGTGTTATTTCAAAAAGAGTTTGAAATCCCTCGAAAGTTTTTCAAATGCAAGATATCCAGCCAATAAGGATGAGTGAAGTTGTACAAATGCCTTGTGATCAACTTATAAGAAATGACATGTTTCAGCCTTTTTTAAAAAAACGCCTAATTTTCATCGGCCCCTGAAGTGTACATTTGGATCACTTTAAAAACGGGAGCAAGAAGGTATTTTGGCTGCGATCAACCGTGTGTGATGATCAATATATATTAGTGGAAGTCCCTAGCTTCGTAATAAAGTTTCCTGTTAATCAGCCATTTGTACGTCATGACAACTGCGTGAAAACGTTGAGACAAGTTGTACTACAGTATACTGCTTTCCAAGCGAGACAGAAACCCCTTCTGTTCAAGTGTCTCAGAAGGTGTGCACTTTAGAATCTCTTCACATACATATAAGGACGGAAATGTATTTGCATTTGTGAAAAGATTCGGCAATAAAAGGAAGTTCTAGCTGACAATTGTAGAATTAATACTTCTGACCGAAGATTCCGGCTTTGTAAAATAGCACTAAAATGACATTTGTGTAGTTTGCCAACCCAACGTCATATCGAGCAGACAAATCAGTTACCCACCATGCTACTGACCATCTCATATGCTTGTTCAAGCCACCTACTATACTTTGTAGCTCTGGAAAAAGGAATCTATCAAGCCATACTCAAAATTTAAACCATCCACCGTCCTTCAAAGTAAATTTTTAAATAAAGTACAAGTTGATTCCAACGTACCGTTAAATAGGACTGACGGAGAATTTCGACCTCGATAGGAGCTGACATGTCCCTGAGTTTTGATGAGTCTGTTTAAATGCGTTGGGGAATTGTAGGTCATCAAAAACACTAGGTTGCCGTCTGGTGTGAATTTCACCAAATGATTTCGGAAAAGGTTTGACAATGTGATCATATAATCCACCTAATGGAACATGTTTGAAAGTATCGAATAGGAAATTGCTATTGGTAAACACGCGTTTCGGATTGATAAACCTGCAAAAACAGAAAGAATAAAGATATACAGATTGGGAATAACACAACGTTTCGAGCAAGAGTATTACAACTTGCTCGAAACGTTGTGTTATTCCCAATCTGTTTATCAATAACATGTTAAACACGACGCCCAAACTATTCAACTTCATTCGTACTACATTTGGTGCGGATATCTTAGAAAGAATAAAGTTTGCGAACAAACTCGTACCAAACCATTTGAAATGGTCAGATATGTCATACGCTTAAGATTCAACAACCATCACATGAGCAAGGTAAACTGGGCTGATTTGCGTGGGTATCCTGTAATAAGATGGAAATTATACTTGGTGGAGAAAGCATGTACATACCCGAAAATTAGAAATGGAAGAGATTGTTTGACGTGGACAAACAATATACTAGCAGAATTGAAACCAGGTCTGATGAGCTATATGTTCAGTTCAAAAACGTGAGTGCAAAATCATTGTGAAAGTCAACTCTGATTAACTGATAATCATCCATTTATAGAACGTTTTTATCAACAGCCCCATGAACCGGGGTTTCTTATGTTGGAACAGTTACTTATTTGGAATAACACTGAGACAGAAAAAGGTCGCACGTTTCGGAAAATTTGCAAAATTACGAACACAAAGTTTGCTCAGCATAACTGGATTCCACGTTCAGTAACAGGGCTTGAAACAACCTGTCGACCCGCAAATGTTTTTCGACCGCTGGACACATTTCGTAAATGGCCTACAGTATGCTCGTAACAAAGAAGAGGTTCAGCGGTAGAAGAAACTTTAGTTTTTCTCCTGAAGAAGAATAAAAACACAATTAGTGAGCAGTAAGCGGAGCAAAAAGACAGCGAAATGCAAAATGTAGCGCTGAGTACTGGATGCGATAACAACCAAAACAGTCTCTTGGAAGATTAACCTGGTAGCTCTAGTATAATTCTGTTGACAAATCGCAAGAATTGCACGACACATCGTTTAACATGAATATATCTTTCCTTTTCACGTGTCCAATGACCTCATATTCAAATGGTTAACATTAACGATTTCCCCTGTTACAAATAGCTTAAAGGGAGATCTGTAATCGATAATTTAAAGGGGGGATAACGGTTTTGTTTTCCCAATTTTCACAGCTGTCTGGTAAAATGTTGATATCTTCAGCCTAAGCTATGATTATCGTTTTTACGAGAACCGGTTGAGATTTGCAATAATTTGTTTCCAATCAATGATTTAGGGGAATAAACAGGATTTGAAATTTGATAATAAAATCCATTCGTACACTCGCTTTCCTTTGCTATGTTCATTTCCATATAGCGGCTTAGAATGAGGTGATGTTGTGTTTTGCTTGCTACTGTTTCTCCGATTTTTTGGTTGAAAACAATGTAATTCTCATGATTTGCTTATAATTAATGCACCATAGAGCCCAGATATTGATCTGAAAGCCACTAAAATGGCGATGTATTGTGTTTCTTGCGAATGATTTGTTGAATTTTTCTTTCATTTATGTTGATACTACCACTGTTCGCAAACCATCACACCTTTCTCTATATGTCAGGGTAAGTTCACTGTATTTTACGTTTCATTTAGGCTTTTCAAAGAAGTTTTATCGTTTTTTTTAATATTTTGTCTTTTAACAGCATTGAAATATCAACCGTACGCCTAGATAGTTATATCTATACATATATGTATATCTCGTAAAAATTCCCAGCGTAGTCATGAAAAACAATGTGTAGCGAACAAGCTCGTTTTCAGTTATTCATCATCAGGCTAAATACATCACATTTATATCACACATTTCACGGAAGAATCGTTAGGGGAGTATACGGGGGGACATGTGGTTAATGAGGTCAATCAGTTCAATGTCACACTGCAATTATGTACCCACTTGAACAATGGGTCTTGACAGGCTAACCGGGTGGGGGGTTGGCCAGGTCCAATTAAAGGAAACCATAGATTATCTGTGTGATTATATTGAGAACAGTGACATGGATATTCAGATACCGTCGGTCGAACTCAAACAATTACTTTATCTGTGCACTTACAACGTACAGTTTAAGTTCAATGAAGGAATTTATCGACAAAAGGACGGTGTCGCAATGGGATCGCCGCTGGGACCACTGTTTGCGGACATTTTCATGGCGAAATTAGAAAATGAACAGTTGAGTCCAGCAATTCGCCAATGCAATTTTTATAAGAGGTATGTTGACGACATCCTTTGCGTACTCGATAATAACGTTGACCCAACTGACATATTGGCAACATTCAACTCCGCGCACCAAAATTTACAATTTTCGTTGGAGACCGAAATGAATAGCCAATTAGGCTTTCTGGATGTACGTTTACGTCACCGTGCTGATGGCTCAATTCAGCGGGCGATACATAGAAAGGATACTTGGACTGATCAGTATATTCATTTCAATAGTTTCGTACCACTTGCCTCGAAAAGAAATCTGATCAACTGTTTGACGGGAAGAGCCCTAAGGATTTGCACGGAGGACACAATTGCGCAAGAATTAGCATTCATACGCGCAATATTCATACAGAATGGATACCCGGAAAGGTTCATAGATAGGGCCATGCAACAGCGGGGGGTAAAAGACCGGCTGCACTCTGTAGAAAAGAAAGCTGTGCATATCGGATTACCATTCAAAGGCGATACTTTAGCCGAAACTATTACACGTAGGCTCACAAGCGCAGTCAACCGAACATTCTACGCCGCTAAATTACGAGTCCACTTCACGTCCAATCCGGTTTTGTGCCCACGCCTAAAAGATAAAGTGCCTATTTCTGCAGCCTCGTTTTGTGTATATTCATTTACTTGTTCCTGTGGGACCAGTTATGTTGGCCGCACGACTAGACGCTTATCGGAACGGATCCGGGAACATCATCCAGCTTGGCTCAACAGTGGTATAACAAAGTCTGTCTGCAGCGCCATACTATCACACCTGGTGGATTCAAATCACGCTGTCAACGTAAAGGACGCATTTCGTCCAATCTACCGAGTTAAGGCCATCCGGTCGAGAGCGGTGAGGAGTAGGATTCTGTCTACAGCAGAGGCTATTGGGATCCGAATGTATAACCCACCCCTGTGCGCCCAAAAACGTTTTGTTCAGGCTCTGGATTTGCCCTGGCCAACCCCCCACCCGGTTAGCCTGTCAAGACCCATTGTTCAAGTGGGTACATGATTGCAGTGTGACATTGAACTGATTGACCTCATTAACCACATGTCCCCCCGTATACTCCCCTAACGATTCTCCCGTGAAATGTGTGATATAAATGTGATGTATTTAGCCTGATGATGAATCACTGAAAACGAGCTTGTTCGCTACACATTGTTTTTCATGACTACGCTGGGAATTTTTACGAGATTCAAACAAGCCAAAGACCCAATTGCGCTGCGAGAACTTAATAAGTGCATTAAGTTTAGCGCAAGACTGGCGGAAGCGAAAGCGACTATTCAGTTCCTTGATAAATGCATGGACAGTTGCGAATACCCAAAGTACTATTGGAGTATATTACGTAGAAATCGGATCACAATAACGGCGACGTCATTGCAACGCCAAGCACTTAACGAACAAGACACAACGCGCAGCATGCTCGATGAGTTAGAGATTAACCTTACGAAGGCAGCGCGGGTTCTCGACCGATTGACACCTGAGGAACGGTCTAATTTTGAAGCTTATGCCGCACAGATTGCAACCAAACAAGGTGAAAAGAGGCTGGACAAATTACTCAAACAGATCAATCCAACGAAGCCCTCTTCGCAGTTTCCAATTAATCCAGAACGGTACGTGCACAATTTTTCTTCTTTGAATCTGGACAAAGTATTACTCGAAGTGCTATCGTTAGGCCCTAAGTTTTGTTGTCCACAGCGTAAAACTAGGCAATTGGATTTAGAGGTGCAGTTTGAGAATTTGTACGCACAGTTGTCGGTTCTCGATCCTACATCGACTCTAGATGCTGAGCAACTCAAATCTACACTAGTGAATTCGTGTTATCAGTACTTACGCTCGAGTCCAGCCTCTAAACAATTTCTCAGGAAAGAACATCTCGTAGCGGTTGAAAACTTGAAGAGAAATGAGAACATTTTAATTTCTAAGCCTGATAAAGGTGCGGGTATCGTGTTGCTTAATAGAGCAGATTATATCAACAAAATACGCACCATATTAGATGATCAGACCAAGTTTCGAAAAATGGAGAATGAAAAGGATAAAACCCCACAAATCGAGAAAGCTATATCAAAATCCTTACGATGTTTAAAACAGAGGGGAATTATAGATTCAACTACATTTGAAAGAATTCGCCCCATCGGAATCACGATTCCGAGACTGTACGGGTTACCCAAAATTCACAAAATCGGGGTACCACTCAGACCAATTTTGGACATGTGGAACTCTCCATATCACCCTCTAGCTAAGTGGTTGTCACAAATATTAGATCCCGTCAGGCGGAAACTCTCAACACACAGCTTACGCGACTCATATGATCTCGTGAATGCGATTAAGGATGCCAATCTAACTGGGCAATCAATGTTTTCTCTCGACGTCACATCCTTGTTTACCAACGTCCCATTAAAGGAAACCATAGATTATCTGTGTGATTATATTGAGAACAGTGACATGGATATTCAGATACCGTCGGTCGAACTCAAACAATTACTTTATCTGTGCACTTACAACGTACAGTTTAAGTTCAATGAAGGAATTTATCGACAAAAGGACGGTGTCGCAATGGGATCGCCGCTGGGACCACTGTTTGCGGACATTTTCATGGCGAAATTAGAAAATGAACAGTTGAGTCCAGCAATTCGCCAATGCAATTTTTATAAGAGGTATGTTGACGACATCCTTTGCGTACTCGATAATAACGTTGACCCAACTGACATATTGGCAACATTCAACTCCGCGCACCAAAATTTACAATTTTCGTTGGAGACCGAAATGAATAGCCAATTAGGCTTTCTGGATGTACGTTTACGTCACCGTGCTGATGGCTCAATTCAGCGGGCGATACATAGAAAGGATACTTGGACTGATCAGTATATTCATTTCAATAGTTTCGTACCACTTGCCTCGAAAAGAAATCTGATCAACTGTTTGACGGGAAGAGCCCTAAGGATTTGCACGGAGGACACAATTGCGCAAGAATTAGCATTCATACGCGCAATATTCATACAGAATGGATACCCGGAAAGGTTCATAGATAGGGCCATGCAACAGCGGGGGGTAAAAGACCGGCTGCACTCTGTAGAAAAGAAAGCTGTGCATATCGGATTACCATTCAAAGGCGATACTTTAGCCGAAACTATTACACGTAGGCTCACAAGCGCAGTCAACCGAACATTCTACGCCGCTAAATTACGAGTCCACTTCACGTCCAATCCGGTTTTGTGCCCACGCCTAAAAGATAAAGTGCCTATTTCTGCAGCCTCGTTTTGTGTATATTCATTTACTTGTTCCTGTGGGACCAGTTATGTTGGCCGCACGACTAGACGCTTATCGGAACGGATCCGGGAACATCATCCAGCTTGGCTCAACAGTGGTATAACAAAGTCTGTCTGCAGCGCCATACTATCACACCTGGTGGATTCAAATCACGCTGTCAACGTAAAGGACGCATTTCGTCCAATCTACCGAGTTAAGGCCATCCGGTCGAGAGCGGTGAGGAGTAGGATTCTGTCTACAGCAGAGGCTATTGGGATCCGAATGTATAACCCACCCCTGTGCGCCCAAAAACGTTTTGTTCAGGCTCTGGATTTGCCCTGGCCAACCCCCCACCCGGTTAGCCTGTCAAGACCCATTGTTCAAGTGGGTACATGATTGCAGTGTGACATTGAACTGATTGACCTCATTAACCACATGTCCCCCCGTATACTCCCCTAACGATTCTCCCGTGAAATGTGTGATATAAATGTGATGTATTTAGCCTGATGATGAATCACTGAAAACGAGCTTGTTCGCTACACATTGTTTTTCGTATATGTATATATATAACGTCATTTCCTTTGGAAATTTCAAATTTCTGAAATATACTTACTTGGCCTGTACAGTTTCTGATGAGAATTTTTATATAATAATCATTCTAAAGAAAAGTATGTAGTGTCCTACATATTTTAGTCACGTGATATTTCCTCCCACAATCAGGCTGAAGTGATGTCAACATTTCGTCAGAATGCACAATCAATATGGTCGTTCTATTCGGCGGTGTCCACAAATCTGTCCAGTTCTTGTTTGTTTGTTTTTTACTCGGTTGACCAAATGGGGGAGAATGGCATCAACAAAGAGCTCCTAGAGGTGCTTGAGACGGCTGAAGAATATTCCGTGTAGCAACTGCTCTCATTGAACCAGCACCAGTCCGTCCATATGCCATCCTCTGTTCGTTGACACAACGGAACGGTGCAAATTATAAGATAGTAAAGCACACGAAATGTATCGCCATGTCAAACAAACTACAGTACATTTGGATGTAAGTCAGTGTCAGTTTGCTCCTAAGTTTCTCATTCTGTAGGATACAACAATTAGGAAAATTGAATTTTACCTGCAAAAGAAATGATGACCAACCTGTGAGTGTCAGGATTATACATCTCTGGAACAGATAACCGAAAAGTATAGAAGCGAGACGTAAAGGCGGACAAAAAGCATGTTATTCATATAGCTAGGGATAGCTGGTGTGGTAACGAAGTGGTTGATACATCGACGTACATTTTACTGAGCACGAAAGTGGCTAGCTCACTAGTTTGGGGAACATGAGCCCAATATTTTTGTACTCACTTGTATAGTTAATCTGAATGTCCATTTTTTTTCCACTGACAGCCCAACGTGTCAGTAGAGCAACAGTAACCTTCTGACAAGTCTTTTTTTAATGCCGACTTCTGGATACTAAGTCCACATAATTCTAACAGTGGAATTGTTAAATCGGTGCAGATAACTTGACAAAATTGTGCACTGTTGATAAACCTTTTGCTACTTCGATCATTACAAACTGCATTAGTTTGGATACCGATTTAGAAAACCATAAACAGCAACACATTGTACGCATACCCTAGCATTTTCTATGGCCTCAAGAGCGAATAGTTTTTTTGTTATGTGGATATGGAAGTGCTCTCGTTTTTGGCTTCTTACCGCTTCACATTTTAGGCTGGTTTGCTACGAAATAACTAATTAGACCAACTTTAACCCAGAGTTGTAAACCCCAATGAATTGAGGTTGATCTATGCTTACTACTAGGCAACCATAACGCTGCATCAGTATTCAGAATTCCAGTCGAGATGAGACATTAATGCCGAAGTTTATCAGTAATAACATACTACTGCAAAATCCACACATGATTTAACTTTTCTCCAGCAGTTTCTCTCTGTCTTAGAGGGAGGAACAAGATAGCAAAGTATTTAATTTTTACTGCGACTAATAGCAATTTTCCACTCATCTCCCATCTTGGACAGGATTCCTCATCTAAGACATTAAGCAAGTTTACCAAAATACCTCCCTGTTTATGCTACTCAAAACTACTAAAAATCAGCCTTAGCTAAAGGAGTGCAAACAGAATGTTGCTGAAAACGATAAGCGCATTTTCAGCCATATATACATCCCCATATGTGAACAGATGAGAAATTAAATGAGTAGAACACTGTAAGTTATGCGGACGAGCGGTTGTCATTTTACTGGTGAGTGACCGTGTATTACAAAAATGGCAAGACAGATTAGACAGAATTAAGGTTCCGTGTGCAGTAGTTGGTGTTGAAAGTAGTGTGGGATACACCCGGGCTGAGTACTGTATGCAGGCGGTAAAGACAAACAGAAAGTATGCTATGAGGAGTTTCGGTATACACATGAATTAATAATTTGCGTCTTCCAACTATTTTGTTCGAACGTAAACTGAACAGTTGGTCTCCGTAAACGATGTTACGTACAATTTGTTTGCGGAAACTAAGGACGTAACCATGAAGTACAGTGTTCACCAACAAGCGATATATCACGGTATTTAATACTGGAGAAATCTCTATTTAAATCTGGTGTAGTGAGGATAGACGGTCGCACCATACTACTTCCACCACTATTCAGTAGCAGCATGGATCGAAATGATCGCGGGACAAATATGGGAGAAATACGGGAAGGATCATTGGAGGGCAGCATCACGTGGAATGGCCTTCGCTATATGACGGAACTGAGACATGGTGTTCAAAACGACCGGAGCATCCTCAGATCAGTGTGGTATGCAAATGAGTGTTTCTGTTCGTATTCCCGTTGAGACGCATAATTCGTGTGTTGGTTTCCCCAAATAAACAATTTCTGTGCCATCCGTCTTCTCGGTTCACAACACTGGTATTGGGTTAGATCAGGCACAAATATACGCCTCTTGTACCCTGATAGTCAAAACGCAAAGACATGTTGAACGTCCAAAAATTTCATTTCAGGACTTAGTTACCCAGCCAGCCTACAGATTTCGCTGACTAGCAAATGATTAACCATAAGTAGTTTTATTGCCATGTATGTTTATACAGATGTGTCACATATATCCACGTGGCCAGTCGTACAGTTCAGTCACATCCCGCACGACATTTATCCATTTTGAATAGGCAATAGCCTAGCAGGCACGGAACTCACCTGAACTATCAGTTTCCACGAAAGTATTCATGAAGGGCCTATCAACTAACGAACAACAACTAGTCACCAATGCTCGTCAAGACAGTGAACCGAAAGATCAGGCCTTCGCAGCAAATAAAGTCAAAGAGAGATTCAAACAGTAAGTGCCCCGTTATTGGAGGCAATCAGATCTCCCCAGGCACAAGTGTTTGCTGTATCTCTGAGAGATGCTTGAAGAAAAAGTCGGTCTAACCAAGAACGCCAAGGACTGCCAGGAAACAGCTTCAAAGATGTTAGTATCACAGAAAGTCGGACAAAAAAAGCAAAACTACGTTAGACCATGTCCTTTTGTCTCAGTCGTCGAAGAATAAGCTAGCTCGTGGTGGCGACAATATAAGCAGACGTCCGTAAACTAAGATGCAGATTCTTATTACAAGATTTTGTCTTGTACTCACTGTTTGATGGTTATTCGGGCACAGATGAATGTTGTTCCTCCTGGATGTCAAGGTTAAAAGAAGAACTCACCTTTTCGTCTACAACCTGTAGGTAATACGCTATTTCGCTTCTATGACGAAAGGAAGCATTCAAGACGTAGGTATTTATGAACCATTGTTCTGGATTATTCTCGTGAACGTCAAACGTTATTCCAGGCCTACAGTTCCTTTAACACCGTGGAATAATTGCAAAACTCAAACAGTACCGAGGCGTTGGCGGCCCGACACAGCCTTTGAAAATGAATTCCCACCTATGGGTTTGTCACTAAGCCCAGCGCCACTTTGAACGAAAGCAACCACTTCTTATATAGAATAAGCAGGCGGCTTCAAGAACATTACTAAGCTCAGCTGCACACTGTAAACTGAAGGAAATGGAGTCATTCGCATAGTGATGACCACTAGTAACCTTGACACTGGCTGATAACGTTATTTTGTTCTTAGGAATCTCACCTTTGCACGGGTTGCGTTCGATCATTCGTCACATTTAGTGGAGGAAACTATTCAACAGTGCATGGGATTCTCCCTTTCCCATGGTTTTACTTAAGCCGGTAGGCGACTGTTGCCTGCTGGTGAATACAGAGGTCTCGACAACACAATAATCTCGGACTGATACCCACTCCCTTACTTGTGAGTGTACAGTAAAAATGATCTTGCAGAAACATCATGCAGTTAGTCTCTAGGCAACCGTTACTGTCTTCTTGGTAATTTGAGTCCAAGTGACAGCCATCCGAACTCTATGATTTAGTTAAACCTCTTTGTTAGTTTACTGACAAGGCTGAGAGTGGATTAGATCTGGCATCACATCATATTCATTATAATCAGGAACATTTGCATCACACGCGTTCAGTTTTCGAACAATTGACCGATTACAAAGTAATTATAATTTGTGCCCAAAGGCAACTGGGAGCTGACCAGGTAGATTTTATGGATCATCCTGTTACCTCAAATGACCAATAAAAGCACCAGTGATTGGTATCTGCACCATACACGTACTGTTTACCAGATTAAGCACACTTGCAGTACGTTTACTCCTCATTTTCATCTCAAACTTTTACAGCTATGAACAGATTTGGCGATTTTCCTGGTCAACGTTAGAGGCATTCAGCAGATCCAAAACCGAACTAACGTAATGGTCGAATACTGGCATACAGTTCATTATCTTACATTCCCCCCCCCCCAAAAAAAAACGTCTACAAGGATTAGTTACAACTAGAAAACGTCACTTTGCGCACACATTTCGGCCCAGATGCACCGATTATGTTCGCTGTTGACGTTTCTGGGTTAGGTATAAGTGTTTATAACAGAACCCCAATGAAGAAGGCATCTGGTCAGTTTTTAAGAGAACACTGGCTCCTGTATGTTATATTGTAAGCGGTATCGAACTGTTAGTAACTGATCTCAATTCAAGCTACTTCTGGCATTATTTTGATAGATTTATATTCAACCCTTGGTGTGACCACAAAACACTCGTGTACCCTTTACGTTCTGGTTTGAATCGTTGTCCTCCTTCTCACATGTATTCTCGATTTGGTAAGAACGGTGAGGTAGCTGATGAATTATAGTGGGCGGAACTGCATATCTTATTACCGTGTTCTACTGTTGAATTTCTGGATCTGGGAGAGTCTCGGTGTGGACGGTCAAATTCTTGTCGAATGGTACAAAGACTCGATGACATATGGAGACTGTCTCTCTATCGATTAGGCAAGCTGTGTTTTTATGATAGTTTTGTTATAACAGCAAGACTTCTGTTTGAGAGCACAGTGTACACACGCAGGCACAAGGGTAACAAGTACAGATATGGCAGTATTTTGTTTGGATCAGCAATGAAAAAACGTTCACGCAGCAGAGTAAAAAATGCCTACTCTGTCAACACTGAAGAGTCTAGCACCATATGTAGGTACCGCCTGGTACATTCACGATTTCGGACACTCATTTTAGCCATATACACGCAAGCATTGCTAATCCTTTATTTAGCGACCTCACTAAGCGTACACGGTGGACTGAGATGTTACGACAGGTTCCATTAGGTGTACACAATAATTTGTGCAGATTTAGTTTGTACCGCGGTCAATCAGTTTGTAAGAAAAATCAGTCAAGGACCTCGTTCACAACGTTGTTATGTCTGGCTTCGTTCGTCGCCTTCATACAGCAATACTAACATTGCGGGTTATATGAACTTGCACTCAGGGAAGATTTGGTAATGCCAGCTGAACGATCTATATGTACATAAGACTAGATACGGTATTATTAGCACAACAACCAGACATTCAGCTAATTGAGATCGCTAACCGTACATCCGCATTTTTGTACGGTACGTCGAAATGTTAGACAATATAGAAATCCCACAGGTCAACGAGAAAAGAACACTAAGAAGCCATTCTATACAGACCAATTTTCCAAATCGTCACACTGGATCCTCCGTGACCTCATTACCAACGCGTCGAAGATGACTGGCCAGAAGAAACGAGTAAGCAGCGAACGCCATCTGGGAAACAGGTACACTTTTAAAATTGTTTAGGACACCATTTTTTATGGTATTACGCTTAACTGCCTTAAGCGGTTTCTGTTCCTTGTTTGATAGAGCACCAAATGTAACCTAGTAAACAATCTTGGTTCTAATAATTCAACATCAGATTAACTACTTTACATTCACGCCACGATTGTCCAAGAGAATCATCAACGAAGTGAGGAGAAAAAGGGTAGTTTAATGAAGCTAGTCCACTCGATGTCAGGGTATTCGAACAATGAAACTTACAAAGTTCGGGTCGGCCAACGTTGTTTCGAGGCTTGAACTAAACATCTTTGGGAACACGGTGATGGGTTGCAGAGGCGAATTTCAGCTGCCTCAATAATGGACAAGATCTCAGACCAGAGGGTTCTTGAGTGGTTACAATTAACTTGGTAGACTCAGCAGTGAGACTTCGTCACAGTGACTGACCGGCATTCACTAGGTACGCTAGTGCGCAACTGTTGGGTGATTTCTTTGTTTCACTGTTGAGCCAAGTTTGGTCATGTTCACAGAGGCCGCAACGTCCACTCCAACAAGATACCACCTTTTTGTTCACACCTTTCTGTATTGGACGTAATTTGTAGATGGAACATAAAGCGATTACTAGGAGAGTCTAGGGATGATTACAAGCAATTTGCAAAGTCAGCTTGATGAGATATTTACTTTCTGTTCACCTCCTGACACATCTTATTCGGTAGGGGAGAGTTTTTACCAAAGACAGCACATTAGTGGGGAGGTATGTGACACCAACTGCAAATGTTTTTAAGCTAATTTTACAAGCAAACTCAAATTAAATAGGTCTATATTCTACTACATTTCCAACAGCACTAGTCTATTTAGCAGTGGGTTGATAGTGTTGCAGCCAGACTCAGATCACTTGATCCTGTCACAGACAACCCAAGCGAACACCCTTCGGCTGATCAATGGTTACCTGATTACGAACACGAAGCGGTTTAACATGGTCATATAAAGTGTACCATTTCTAGACCCACTATACCAACCAATGAAACTACATCGGTTTAAAATACGGTCTACCCGTCCATTACAGTTTAGTTTGTATGGTGAATAAGTATCAGTATTAGTTGTAAGAAATGATTGACTGGAACAGCCGACGGCGGCTTTCAACGATGCTGCCACCAAGCAGAGTACTTATGTAATTAATGGGCGGCGAGGCAGATTTATTCAGTATGACGAGGTATAGTTGTGTGAAATTCCAGAATTCAGCTACTGATATCACAATAAAGAAACTTTAATTTGAAATGAAACTAGATGATTAAGAGACATCAGAAGTCTTTTAAATGTCAACGGTCTTTGAATCGCCAATCAGTAAATACCACACACATGTACCCATGAACAATACCCGTAACCAACTTATTCGAAAACCAGGCAACTTCAGTTCTGATGTAGCACAGTCCAGCGGAGACGCATGTTCTTTGTTAGACCATGTGTTGGTACTCAATGACTGTGCATTCTAACTGAACGTAACGGAAGCTGTTTTTCTGACTTAAAAGTAAACAGTAGAACGGTAAGACCATGCCTTCCAATCACCTTATGTGACTTTTAAAGGTCATACTGTGATATTTAGTGGTAATGTTAATTATAAGTTGTGAAGCGCTGTACATTTGCGCCACCAATTTCGTTCTCAATGCGAAATATCATCACCCACCAAATTAAGTTTTCGTTGTGTTATGTTCAGCTAGGAGTAACTACCCCACGCCCAGTGTACAGACTCGGTTCCAACAAGAATGCTTTTAGACCAAGGAGGGGACTAGTTCGTTGTTCTCAACTCCTTGGTAGGGTCCAGTAAACCATTACCCTGTGATTAGCACCAGAATCACGTACCTTCAAGACATTCAGTCAGTAACTCTTCTGTTGTAAATCTTTGTGTCCCTCGACCCAATTTTTCTTATTCATTTGACATTCTTCATGTTTTTCATTCTACTGTTGATGTTCAAACAAAATATCCTAAAATATTTTCTGACATTGGTCCTGTGTCATGACCTGGAAGTTTTAAGTCGACATTATTTTTAACCACCAATGATTAATTTCGGACTTCCCATTTCTGTTCGAACCTATCTCTATTCTGTTTGCTCATCAGAAAATAAGTCGAGTGGAAGTCGCCTTATGCCTACTCGTCCAAATATCAACCAGTGACAAAATGCTAGTGAGAATTTGTGAACCAATTTCACTGCACGAATGAAAAATCACCTCTTGTTGTTCTTCTCTGATTGGCGCTCGTGATGTCTGACCGCATTTTAAATATATTCTGTGGCTTACATGCAGAGATGTAATGTATATCCACAAAGTGTACACAAAATATTTTCATTTCTAATCTTTCTGAGTTCAGGGTAAACTGATCTAGTTGTTTCCGATCGGCAGATCAGCCAACAAAGAAAACTTAAGTATCTCCATGTCCCACAACGTTCCACCTCCGTACGCCTTTGTCCCGCCGGAACAAATGTATGCTAGAGATTCCCGAACGATGATTTGCGGGCCGTATCGTATCAATACAGTGACCGCTCCCAGCTCACATGAAACATATGAGGACAGACCGAAAATACTAGGTTTTCACGACCCTGCAGAACATCCGCCAGTTGCCTCTTGGGTCCAACCTGGAAGAGAACATTCTGCTATGCTCCGTGACCCAGCACATTATGGATACCAGGTGAATCATCGTGTTTTTGCTCCAAACGTACCACTCAAAATGGGTTCAAATATACAAATAGTAGAACCAGTGACCAATCTGAATTACGGTGACACCAAGCAGATAAGTACGCTCGAGGTGACCCCGATGACCATGTCTGAGAACGACCCGGCTGTTAACGCGGAACAACAGGTAGGATCAAGCCGAGAGGCCGAGGTGCAAATTACCTACGGACGCCACGCGAATCGTGAAACATGGGATACGAAAATTGATTTCCTTCTGGCAGTCATTGGTTTTGCTGTGGATTTGGGCAATATTTGGCGGTTTCCTTACGTATGCTACAGAAATGGGGGCGGTAGGTTGAGTCATTTTAGTAGCTTACATCTATTAACTACTAATTCTCCCATAAACCATATATGATTTGGTGTTCCTTAACCAATTCAAACGTTTTTTGCCTAGGTTTGTTTTGTTGTACAGAACTTCGAAACTAAAAAATATTATGAAAATAACGCGGGTTTGTATCTGTGCGAAGAGCTTGTATACACCATTTGGAAAATGTTAAAAAAATTCGGGAGTCGTGAAACATTAACAAGAGACTATGCGGCTTTTTAATGAACGTGGTAATACGTGGCACATGTTGTATAATACATGACATATATATGCAGTAATATATGTCGTAAAAGTTGCTTGCGCAATGAGGACAAATCTGCTTCCAAACACCCATTTTACGACGATAAATTGCACAGATAGTGTCGTGTTTGAAATTCGTTTCTATCTGGGCTGCAATGTGACCACATTCAGTATTTATGTTAACCTTACTATCATGTAAACACACCGGATGTCCGGTTTTTGCCCCCAATAATAATACTTGAAAAGGAATCTTATGTTTCAAGGTTTCTTCTGTAACTGAACTTTCGTGTTGACTGAATAATGGTCACCTATCCAGCAGGTTCGCTTTACAGTCATGCATTATGTGATTTGCGGTAAACATGTTGGGGTTTGGCGAAAATTCTGTCTTTAGTTTGATCGTGATGTTGATTGTGACTTTACGTTGCAGGTAGACCACAGTTCAAAACCCTGTGTGAACTCAGTGAGGGTTCTAACTAACTAAACTAAGTCAACAAACTGACCAATTTGTGAATCACAAATCCACTGCTTTGGTTGTGATTGGTCCGCCCACGTACCAGACGCATTACACTGTACAAACATGTTTTTTTCACGTAGGTCAAGGTCCATTGTTGAAGGGTCGTACCAATTGCACTCGGGTACTTTTTCCAACCAACCCCTTTCGAAAAAAATGACCTCTAAGTTTGTTACCTTCAGGTCTTATCTGTAGTAACATTATAGTTAAGGCCGGGAGTTGAACCATGACACGTTTTAATGACGCAACTTTGTTGAGCACCGCCCCATCATCTTCACTGCACCGAACCACCAGACATGAAAGCTAAATTACAATCCTCACTGAGCAATGCTGAGGTGACAGATGTCGCTAGGCGCTATGACATAATCATTCTGTAGTGTTCAGTGTGAGATCAATAGCACAATGGTCAACATGTTTGCCACACAAAAACGTGGACTGTTATAGAAAGTATATACATACCTACTGGTTTAATCCTTGTTGAAACGAGGGTGGAAAATGAGACTAATGTTTCTTTTTAAGAAAGATCTGCTGAATCGCCCATCCGAACCATAAATCTATAGAAGTCTAGTCATGTTTTTTTAATTCATATCAGTAAACCTTCCTTATACATAAAGTCAGGCCACCTTTTACTTTACATAGTAAACCTCTCGGCAAAGCTTCCAGTCCACTTCCACACGTCATTGCTGTTAATATTGAAAAATCAAGCCAATTTCGAAAATTAGTTCTGGAAATTCTTGCAAATTAGACCAGTCAACTGTATGGTAGGTAGTATAAAGAAAATTCCATTTCGTATATCAGACAAAAGCTAAAGCTGGTCACTCCGTTTTATCACAGTCATGAGCAGCATACCTGGTTTTTTCTGTTGAGTCTTACTCGTTGTTCTCAAGTGGCAATCAATGAAGTATGCGTGCACAGATGGTGTTCGCCAAACTTGTATTATAGCTCTCAAGTCTTTTGCTTCGACTTTTCAGAAATTCTTTCACCGGCGACCAAAGAAACCTGGTTTACATGTCACCGGAATGTTATGGGCACAGATATCACAGTGTTAGCTTAAAAAACGAAAAGTTTTGCTGTCGTACAGTAGACAATTGCGTATCCGAGCTAGTTACGGCCTGTCTGTCCACATTTAGTCCGTTGTAGAAACTAACACTGGAGAGTGAGATTGTCTGGCAAAAGATACACTAAAATTGTGTATACTCGATGTTTTTCTCTGTCTATAAGTTACAGCCTTCTACGTCACAAAGTTAACAGTGGACAGCACAGTGCGTCCTAAAAATATGACTATTTCATCTTATATGTAACGTATTAATTAGACCACTGACTTTACAAGGAGGACATTTTATATATAATTTGTTGAGGGTTTTACAGTTCTTATCATTACCTGACTATCAAACCGTAACTTTAATTGAAGGATACGTAGTTTTTGAACCATCCTGCAGCCTTTTCGAAGAACGTTAGATTTATTCGTTTTCCTAGGAAATCTACTCAACCAGACCTCATGTTAGCGGTACAGAATAATCTGAATCCGTTTTATTCTACACGCAGTATGCTTATATCTTCAGTAGTGTTGTAACCACATGGTAGTCATAAACAAACCAAGTCTTTCTGTCGGTTGTTAAATTTGAATTTATCTTACTTCACTAAAACTGCCCTCGGTTTACGTATTTACACTTTGTACTTTAGTAGGTTGAGACCGGTTGACTGTGAGAAATTAGTTAGTTAACTTTCAATTTTCTTGTCTTTGCTCAACCATATACATCTGGCAGCTGGTCAAGACTGTAGTGAATGTTTGTGTCCAGTAATGCATAGTAAGGCCGGACGTGATGTGAATAACGTTCCATCTAGGTTTTACGATTAACTTACAAACCCCATCAAGGTAAACATTAAGGGAAACTGTAAAAAATTCCAACTACGGAAGTCTAAAATATTTATTCCGTGAAGGTATCCAGAGCTCAATTAGTTGCAATTACGCTCAACATGACTGAATTTTCAAAAATAGTAAACAATAAACGTGTGGCTTAACTAATGAAGATCTGATACGATTGACCGACGTCTCAATGCCGGTGTAAAAAGTTTGTGTTCCAGTCTTCTGCATTTACTGAAATAAACCATAAGAAGCGAATTGTGCGAACAGCTGTTTTGGTCATTCAGCTCAAGTTTTTCGAATCTCAGTAGGCAGGTGAGAATTCTGTCAAGAAATTCGTGCAATTCAGCTAGGTCATTAGATTTCGTAGACATGGGATTGATCAAAGGACGAGTTTGTTAGTGAATGCTTGAGAGCCGTAGACTTGAGGGCGATGATGTTCGCGTTCGGAGGTGTTTAAGTGTCTGCTCTTCGAATGGCTTACAATTAGTTGGTCAAGTAAGGTGGAAAGTTCTTACGAGTTGCTTTTACACACAGATATGAAAACAGTCCAATCCTGACAACTCTTTAGTTGACTTGAGAAGCCTCACGGATGATTTGGAAGGCTTCTCCTAGCTTTACCTGGGGGTAAATGATAATCAAGTGGGAATCCATCACTGTAGAAACGGGTTCTTCTAGACTATCACAAACTCATATCCAACGGCATCTGTCTACGTTATCCAACAACCGTCGTGAGTTTGTCAGTTTAACCGGCTTTGCGGCGACAGATGTAAAATGAAACATTAAATGATGCAAAAAATAACTTAAGCAAGCTGCTCCTGAGGTGGGGCACCAATGCTAGATAGATGTAGATTGATAATGTGATCCGTTCCTTTGGACGGTGTTCGAATTTCACTAACTGTTAACTCGCTGGTTACCTCGTCCTTGTATGGGTGATGAGAGAACTAGGTTGCCTCTTCCCTTGCCCCAGCAACTTCATGTTTCGCTTTCAGAGCACACAGTTCTACCTAAGAAGCATATTGGCTATCAACTTTGACCAAGCTTGCGTTGAACATGCCGTAGTTCGTTCTCTAAGCTATCTAGTCTACGAATATCAGCCTGTCTGTTAGCCGTGTTTACCCGTACGTTTGATGAGTGAAACTGTGAAAGCGCATGCATTAACCACTCAATATCATACATATACTGAGTAGCTGTGAGGTCTGAGGGAGTTTGCTGAAAGTAACTTTTTACACAACGGGAATTTTAGGGGTTCCGTTGTGATTCTTAGACAAGATCGCTATTTTTACATCGTGGAACAGCCATAACCTTGTAGGTGTCAATTTGAACAGGACATTTATAACTGACACATTCAGCGCTAATAACCGCATCGACACTTCGTATGTGCTACCTCAACGTGGTACGATGTCTCGTGACCTTTTCACCCTACAATCCGAAACGCAAAGTAACCTCGTGAAACATACGTGTTCATTCGTGATGCACCCGGCACGGTGGACCATTCCAATCATGCCGACACCGCAGGTGCCTGTACAATCCTCTCTCACCTACTCCCACTCCACACACATGCACAAATTATCTCAATCATCGTGGAACTGTCAATGGTCATGTTCACGGTCAAACCAAAACGCCGCCAGGCCCTCCCACATGTTAAAAGAATTAGAGGTTTGAGACACAAGACACAACGGCGTCGCGCCTGTACTGGAGGAGATGAACTAAGTGGTACACAGTGGCACCGAAAGGATTTTGGCTCCGAGGTTCGTACTGGCTCACACAGCAAAGGAATTACGAGTCAAGGATTATACTGACATCAACCCAGCTCTCTGTAAATCCCTCGCAAGTTGTAAGATGTCCGCACCAAATTTAGTACGAATGAAGTTGAACAGTTTGGGCGTCGTGTTTAACATGTTATTGATAAACAGATTGGGAATGACACAACGTTACGAGCAAGCTGTAATACTCTACGTTTCAACCACCTAGGGTGGCCTTCCTCAGGAGCGTTGTGATCGATTACAACACTCCTGAGAAAGGCCACCCGAGGTGGTTGAAACGTAGAGTATTACAATTTGCTCGTAACGTTGTGTTATTCCCAATCTGTTTATCCCCCGCAAGTATCTGCGTATTCAAGCCGTAATCTGCAACAATCATGTGTACAGAGCTAGCGGGATTTTGACAAGTTCAAACACTTGGTTATCTAGCTCATTATTCGTTTATATGTCACATTGCTAATTACGTGCATGCTTTTTATTGGCGTCATTATCTTTTGGTGATAAGTAACTCTCACGCCAATAACCTTAGTAACCAAACTCTCCTGAACTGCTCCTAGCTCATAAGCCCTCGATTCTTAGAACGGCTCACAAACTGGTGTGCTTACATGTTCTTGACCCACGGTTTACTCACAAACGCTTTTTGTGGGACGTGGCCGTCGCAGTGAATACATGTAATGCAGTTGCTACCTCATGAAGCTTACCGTGTGATGGAGAATGTGACTGGAAATGAGAAGCTACGGATTGATTTAAACATAGTACACTACCGGACCACAAAGAACCGACGTTTGTTTAACACGACTAAATGTCATTCGAGCTGCACAGAGTACATTCTGGAAGACAAAACTGCAAGCGAAGGCTACTTGGGCACGGTTGTCCCAAGTGACTGACTCTGGTACCTGGGTTGCTCAACAGACTGTTTGAACTGATTCACCGAAACTGTTTCACTACTATGGTCAGCTTACTAGTGCCATCATATCCCATGCTACATATCCAAACTTATTGGCAGTACTTCGTGAAGGACTGTTATTAAGGAGTCACAGGGTGGACCCACAAAACGATTTACGATGCTGCCCTCTTACCCTTCCCAGATAGGTTGTACAGACTGGGACGGTTCCCAATGAGCTACATACACATGTTTGGAAACTTGATTTCAGTCGGTAGGATCTTCAGTCGACCGCAACGGTCCCTAAAAAAACATTTGTGCCTTTCGAAAATAAACTTGTTAATGTAGTCCACTTCGAATGTGCTCCTGTTTACGGCACTCTGAGTCTATACGTATTATTTACATTAGTTTCGCTGTAGTGATAGATCGGATGTGAACAAAATGTCCGTTCACATTAAATTGTATCCATAGCTCGGCTGTTTTCAGATTTACTCCAAAAATCTTTTGCCCTAAAGCCTTGGTTCCTGCAGTATGCCATTAGGTGTCAAATCGCTTGGCATTTCACGATTGAATCAAACGTTTTACTAAGCCGTCTGTCTGGCAGATGAGCAATAACAGTAAATCACAAATTAGTTGGCGATTGAATATAATTGGCGTAAGTTTGCTAATAGATGGTTTACTTGGATGAATACAATTCAGTTTAACCCATACGATCACACAATTTACGATCAAAAGTGGCACAGTGCATTAGTTCACGTTGCCCGAGCTCAAATAGGCTGCATTGTGCTAGGTGTAGCTTTATCTGCAGTTTTTATTAATCCTGACCAACCGCGATTTTTCTGTCACAAACTCCTACCTTATTTATCCAGCTTTTAGTCTCTTGATGCACATCTTTAAAGCAATGAATGTATGAATGGTTTGGGTTATAACGCCTAAACGGTCAATTTGATACCAAATTAATTCGATCATTTACTGTGTTAATGTTTCGTGCACAAACTTCTACACCGTACAGAAGCTCCAGTCTTCTTTTCTGGTAGGAGTCGCAACTTATGTCAGATTCCGTAAGAGTACAAGTCGGGACATTACGTTCCTGATTATCACGTGCACTCTTTTATGCTTATGTCACTGATAGGTTTGGAAAAGTGATATATGCTGAAAGGTAAGTCAGTGGATATAGGTCGATCATTTAAGTTGAATAGAATGAAAAATTATGCTGTAATATAAAATGAAGTAACAATTCAAAAAATTACCGTAAATAAATGGCTGTGTATTTCGAAGAAAATATGAGGACAACCTAAAAACATTTGGCTTACTAACCTGTGAGTACAGTAAGCCCTATTAGCAAATATTTGCCAGTCTATCCGTGACGTAATACGTTAAACAACAACCGGTCCTTTTTTGACATTTCTGTTTGACCGGAACAGATGAACTGTGTCACCAAGCTTAAGACTAGCCTAGCGTATCTGTCTGACTTCTTCGTCTGTTTGTCTCCAACCCGTTCATATCCACCACATGCACACTAGGAAGAAACTGAAATATACCTGCATTTGTAAAGTTAGACATCTCAAAATCCCGTCATAAAATGTGTGCCGAAACAAATGAGAGAAACCAACTTTTCAAATTAATTGACTATGTTCATATAAGACTTGATATTTCTCAGTTGGAAAGTGAAGCTCATCTACAAGAAACTTGTGAACTTTGTATAAAACAATTCTTGCTATATACTATTACTGGTTGATTTAGTTAGTTCTACGTAAACTGTTTGTTAAGTTGAGTGACATTCTCTCTAAAAACTAAAAACAACCTGATATCATAAATATCTGCAATACACCATTTTTCTAGTCTGTGTCGGTGAATAGTGTTTTCAATGTTTATACATATAGCTGTGTCGTATTTTCCACTGTTGACGTACTACACTTCATCGCCAAATGTATATTTTTCCATGTTGCAGGTAGACGTCCCG
Source organism: Paragonimus westermani (assembly GCA_008508345.1). Lineage (NCBI taxonomy): Eukaryota > Metazoa > Platyhelminthes > Trematoda > Plagiorchiida > Troglotrematidae > Paragonimus > Paragonimus westermani. The sequence continues at coordinate 94,610 of QNGE01000922.1, forward strand.
ATTTGAATTATTTACAGTGTGATCGAATACAATCCGATTTGTTTTGATTACGAAAGCTCAGTTTCCGTGCATATTTTTTATCAATAAGCGATAAAAGTCCTCAAAACAATAAAGCAGTATAAAAACATTCTCTGAAAGTTGCCATCGTGTATTTTTGATTTTGCTGTCTTCTCTGGGTTGCCACATTATGTTGTCTGCAATCACACAAATGGAATAGAACTTTCGTTAGGTGGACTTCCTAACTGTAGTTAAATGTTGCAAAACGTTTGCGATCGGGGTTTGGTTAACAGTCATTAAACACCTGGTGGACCACAGTTTAGAATCGCTTATACTCCTTCAGTTTTTATGGTTTCTGTTGAATATCCCGGTACAGAGTTGGTACAGTAACTCAAAAATATCCCGTGGGCTCTTGTAAATTATGTCTTTGTTTAAAAGTTCTTGGCAAAATTTTGTTTCACCAATTTCTGGTATTGTTCTCTGATCCTGATATACATTGATGAGTGTTAGGCCGCTGTGATAGGAGAATCCGTGATCGTTTACATGTTAGCCTACAACAAAAAACAACCAGGAGAACATTAAAAATAACAATGAATCGGTGAGCTACATTTTTTGTGAAGAAATATTACGGGTGCGGGCAGTGTTGGAATATTGTTTTTGTAACAAGCAGCCAAGTGATACTAAAACCCACAGTCTAAATCTTACCTTGAAATTAGCCCACCAGACTGGAAAAAAGTGGCAAAATTATACGAAAAGCTTTTGCCAATGCATAAAGGTATTAAAATATAACAAGCTGAAAAACTGATAGAGTTTAATTCCCTTTCTCGGATTCTGGAGGCAGCTTACTCATACATCTGATATCCCTATTTAAAAGTCGAAATATGATATAGAAACAGATATCTATGTAAATATTATCGATTCTGTTTAACTGCTTAGAAGAAATCAGACAAGTGTTACTGAATCTTGAGATGTTCGCACTGGTTTTCATACAGACTTCATAAAAGCGTTCTTGTTTTCATTTACAGAACGCTTGCGTATTTATTTTGTCATGAAGTGTAAGGCAAAAAACATTTTCCCTGACTACTTTAACTACTTTGACAATGTGAGTAGTCCCACTCCTATGGGGCATGGGATTATGGTAATTAGTTTGAACATCACAAGATTTATTCTGGCATTCTTGCTCTTGCAGAAATTTTCAAACGACCCATCTTGAAAAGGGTTTCCAGACGAGTTTTGCTGTCGCTAAAGTTCGCCGGTAGTATACATCCTTGCAGCAGACGAGAGTAGAGCTTCGACCACGTATTCGTAGGGTAATCTCGTCGACCGTTGCGCACTAGACACGGTTGAATTATCACATGCAGACGCTCAGTCGCGTTCGCTTGTGAGTAGTACTCATATTGACCGATCACTTCGGGAGGAGACTCAATAACTGTCCGTTCATCTTCGGCCGACAGCCTCAAGACTACTACCTATCTCCAAACTGAATTCACCGAAATCATTAAGCAATTCCAGCGGTATTTTGAATACTATTGAGTAGCAGAGGATTTTGGTTGATGTAGGTTAAGAAACACCCACAAATTACTGCAGCACGACTGACCAGCCATGATAACAGCGGATTACCAGTCTAATACTTCTTATCGAATGGACCTATCTGAAACATCAATGTGAGTATGAAAGCTGTGATTAATTGTGGGCGGAGTTCAGCTAACATGAGTGGTATTAGTTGGCACGCAACCCAAGTGGCATTTACGCAACCTCCACTCGTAAATTAATGAGTTTATCGGTGCGCTAGAATTTACAGTGTGTTCAGTGTGGACCGTAACACTTGACATCACCGATATCTAACCTGTTCATTCACCATTGGTGTGAGCGGACACTGAGCTGGCCTCAGAATGTCCTAATTTATCGGCGTTTAAACAGAATAGTAAACTACAAACAGACTGACACATATGTAACACACAGAAAACATAGCAGTGGAAGAACGGACACTGGTAGTTGCTAGCATTTTGTATCGTCTATTTCGTACCAAATAACAAGAACCAGGTATATATATATATGTATCACTAGTGAGGTGAAGGGATGAAGAAATAAAACATTTGGAGTGGAGAACAATAACGTAAGACCATTAGGTCCATAGGGGTCCGAGGTTTCATGTAATGGTTCTCGCACACATACTGGAAAAGCGGATTAGCGTGGCGTGTCACAACCTTTAATGCAAATTCAGGGTTAATCCGACTACTGGTGGCCAGCGTGTGTCTCGTAGTAGACGAAACCGGAAGCTTTTGGGATTCCGGAAGGACCGAAATAGGGTGTGTAGTGAAATCCTTGGCCCATTTTAGCAGATGTTCCTTCATTTTAGATTTCAAGAACCTATCAGTTCTGTCGATGAAACATTCGCCGCAGTTACACACAAATTAATCAATACAGCGTGAGTCGTCGCTAACAGGTTGTTTTCCTTTTATTAGAGGTAAAGGTAACTTGCGAGTTCAGTCGACGACTGCGATTTTAGCCACATGGGAAGTTCGCTTAATTGAGGCGACGAGACGTGTGATGGTTCGAAACGGAGAAGTATCACTCTTGAATGGTAGCTCACTGTAGTTGTTGGAATCAGTGGGAAGAGGTAAGAAGTGAAAGATTTCATAAGAAACTCCATAATTAGTTGTTTGTTCTGTTACTCAACATCGTGTAAATCAAAGTCTCAGTCTCTTTAGCTATGTAAGTTGGAGTTGAAGGCATTATTTTTAAAAAACGCATAGTTGTTAGTACAAGATTTGTTTCATGTTCAAGATCACAGTTCTGATTATGAATGGTTCAACGTCTGGAATTATTCTGAAAGAGTAATTCACGAAACACCGTAGTAAATATGGATATGCAACTGAAAATTCCGTACGTCTAACATCTAGTCAGTGTACATGATGGGTACGCATACGCACCCGTTTTGAAACTCAGGAATTCGTTCATTTGTGAGAATGTTGTGTTGATCAAATTCTGTCTTCAAACAACTAACTGTGAAACTTTGAAGGACTACAAAACCTTACATTATCAGGTTCGAAATGTTTGAATCATCAGTGAAATACCTAAACATCCACGAACATGAAGTGGCCACAATACTTTTCAATTTCATCAAACCTATTCCTGACGTACTTTTTTTTAGCCCCTTCGCTTCATTTTTATTCTTTCAAGTTGGTTATGTTCATTGGCGATAAATGCATGTCTGTTAAAACAACTACGATTATTCTACCAGTATAAAACACAGACAAGCAGACAAATGTTCCTGTGACATTTACTAATGTCAGAAAACTCTACGGAATTTTACAACACCAATTAATTGCAGACACTAGCGAGTCGTCACCTTGGTCTTTGTGTACATTTTTGTTGCTCAAGTAGCCCCAACCAGTGTGACCAATTTGAACTGATTTACTCGAACATAAACATAGGAGAGAATCGACAAGTGTGGCCTGAAATGTTACGAATATCTTGTAAACAGTTGTTATAAGTGACCATCAGTAAGGTATTATACATATACTTGGACCTGCTCTGGAGTATTCTTCCAGGGAATCGAACCACTAACATATGGATATGTATCAAAACGGTAGTCCAGGAATTCATCAGGCAAATCAGTGTCGTAACCAATGCAGACGGTAGCAAATGCATGGTTAATTCCTCACTAAAGAAAATTTATTAGTCATTATGGGTTGGCCTACAACCAAATAGGCACCTACCACCTCGACAACAACAAAGACCAGGCGGATTTTTTAAGGTTTGCTCAGTTCTTTCAATCACTCCCCAAACTGTAACGGGCGAGCGTTTGTTTGTAACTCGTCCACAAAATACAGATGCACTTTTGAACATGTGAAATGAAAGTGCAATAGCCAGGAAAAATAACACACATATACCAGCATTTTCACTGACCACACTCAGCGATGACCGCAATGGTCAAGGTTATTTGGGAATAGAAAGTGTGCCCAAGTATCGAACTGATGATTTAACACCGTCTAAACTTATTTAGTGTGGTAAGATTCCATGGGAGTCGTCCACTTTAATGAATCATATTATAACCTATATATATGCCCATACCTGTTTTATGACGATAGTGTGCTTGTGGGCGTTTGATTAAAAGTACGGGCAAACACAATTAGCTGTGAAGAAAATCACGGTGTTTCAAATAACCGAACACTTATGACTCAGCATGACCGGACAGCAACCGTGCGATTGCCAATGCAAGTAACATGCTTGGAAAAGAAACTGAATGATGGATGAGACTTTGGGTCAGTCTGCAGTCGAGCTGTGTTCCCCTGTGGGACATTTATCAGCCCATACTTTGATATGTGAAACCCAACGACTTTCCACAATCTTTAGTGGCGTGAACACATTTAGCAGCACACATCAACGGAATTTCCAAATGAGTACAATCGGATTGTTGTATCAGTTATGTCGTGATCCAAATCAAATTTAATCAGTTAAACAACCAGCAAATTGCAAATTTTAGACTGTCTGTTGATCTAATGAACTTGCTAAGAAATATCATTCAAGTTAATATTCAGAAATGTTAGAACTGAGTATGTTGTAGTGGTAGTTACTGTGGTAATCCATTTTGAAAATAGTGCTTACATTATAATCCAGGAGCGGATGGGATGGATACATCAATTACATATTCTACTGAGATACTCTGTTATGTGCTCTGCGATAGTGCAATGTAAAATAGCGTGTATATTGAGTGATTTTAACAGTGTATTGTTTGAACACTTGGTGACGACCAGTAAAAGTGGATCTGGAAGATTTGCTTTTTTAACCCTCAAAATCAACTTTTCATAAAGCATTCGTGCACGTAGAAAACATGCTGCGTTGATCAAACCTGGTTTTCGTGTCGTCTACTATCCACCATTTTACACAACTCTTGTATGCCTTCTTCTCAAACCCTCCACACCCGCCTACACACGCACAAACAGGAGCGTTTCTTATTCCGTACATGGTCATGTACGTACTCGGTGGACTGCCGCTCTTCTATCTGGAACTGGCGCTCGGACAATTTCAGACTAGCGGTTGTCTAACTGTTTGGAAGCGAATATGTCCCATGTTCAGTGGTAAGCATTTGACTCACACGCACCACTCTTATTGTTATTTTTGCCTCATACATTCCGTAAAGTATATAAAGTTAAAGCCAAGGTATGATAAGTAAAGAGAAATTTTAGTAAGGAGAGATCTTTAGATAGATGGCAGAAACTTTTCTCAACCTAGTCAACGAAGGTATGTGGTGTATGCACAAAACAGTACGCAAGCACAGTTCGCCTACAACAGTGGAATGTTTCCGTAATTTTTGTTTTGGGTTCAAAAATGAAGCCCTAATTCCGTTAGGTAAAAAGCCTATGGTACGTGCTATGTTCTAAATTATCTGCCAGAAAATAACCCGTCAATAAACCGGTGGTACTCATGCTTAAGTCTGTTCTTCTAATAGGATGCTATCTCAATTCTAGGCATTCCGAACTCGAATATTAACGCTGGGTCTCAACATTGGGAACACCAGGAAGACGACCTGACAGTCATCTGACATTCAGTCTTTCACGTAAACCCACTAAGTTCCCTGAAGTTTACAATGCGTTTACATGAGTGCAGTTAGCTGACTGATATGTCACTTTCGAATTAGAGCGTAGATGAATGTTATGTCCATGACAAAAGTTGAATATAAAGTTATCGATATGTCTTAAGTGGTCAACTCTATATGCCACTGATTTGTATGAGTCTTGCTACCTCGGTAAATCAAAACATGATAGGCTATCGTCATTTTACAGACCTCTTCAATAGGCGAAGAACAATTAACTCAAAGAACCTGAACCACACAGTAATAACCGCGATACCGAAATTCACGGATAATTTGGTGAGCAATCACCGTTAATACCTTTGGTAAGAACTACGGATGTGGTCCCATATAAATACAAATGTTAGCTCTCCATATGAGTCGAATTAGTGAATAACAGAAGCAGAATGAGACCAAGTGAGCACAAATAAACGTTTTTACTTGGATCTAACTGAAGATGCTGGTGTGCAATTAGCGGAATTCAAATCAAGTGCGTGAGTTTTATCGAATAAAAAAAATGAACGTAAACATCTCGCAAATTGCAAACTGATGAGAAGCAAAGGGGTCAGTGAACTACATATGGGAATGTTTATCACAGCGTGCTAAACGTACTGCAAAGACGATGAGCAAAATGTAGCGATAAGCCAAATACTAAAACCAGTTTGGATCAGAGTGTCAAGTTACTACGGAACAGAATAGCAAGATAGTTAGTTGATAGTCTCATTGGTTCTGATCAATATATCTCTTCCGGAGAAATGAGTTACAGACCGGCACTAAACAATCTGAAGAAGAAGTATATGATATACATATTCACTTCACTTTATTAATCAACTATTTCAAGTTCGCTTTGGTGCTATGATCCACAATGAATGATACACAAACCTCTCTTGTAAAATACAGTACTAGATATCCAGTTATTCGCACTTTAATCAATTGATAGAATAAAAAACGTTTGAGTCATATTCGAAGTTACTGACGGGAACATAGGAGGTGAAATATACACAAGTAACTGGTTGAGTAAAACAGTGTTAGGTCGGACATTCACGTGTATGAAATTGAAAAATAAACACTGAGACTCTAGGAGGAAGTTTAACCTTGTTCGTCAAAATCCCCAGGGGAAACGGAAACACGATATTTTCGGTGGGGGACCACACGTGAATGAAAAACCGATCGATTAAATAGTGTTGAATGAAAATCGGGAGATTCTGGACACTTGATCTGAGGAATGATGTTTCTGATTTTGGTGAATATATAATTGCCATGAAGTAACTGTGCTATACTACTAGTGAACTTATGTTTAGGTACCAAAGAGAAACATAGTGAGATATACTGGTTACATATTGGGTATTTTTATGAAGGCTGGACAGTTACTAAAAATTTCCTTTCTGATTCCAGGTCGTAAACGAAAACAACATATCTATTTTGTGGTTCACTGACAGTTAGGGCAAATTGATCAGTCAATGAAAAACGAATTTTTTGATGTCACTCGTACATCTGCTATTTGACTGGGAAACGTAATTTTTCTTTATTGCAAGCACAATATTACAAACAAACTAACGTCATTGTTGTTTGAAATTATAAGGACATTTTTTCCATACAGTGGGCTCTGGGCTTATTATGTTAGTCACAATAGGAGTAAGGTGACATTACTCTTGATGAGAAGGACTATTACGCAATTGCTCTCGGTTGCTGTCTTGTACAGCAGACATTGTTCGGGAGCACTGCAATGTAATCCTTATAATGCAAAGGTTATATCTCATAAGCGCAATTGAAAGCCATGAATCTACACCACAAACTCCTTTGTTAGGGCGGGTTTTAGGTGTATACAACTCGCTCCAGCACGAATCCATGTAATTTGCATTTAGGCCCTCACCCAAGTACTAGTGCTGAAAAATCGCAAATTTTTACTTTGTAACTAGTGGAAGCACATAAAACGGAAATCTCCGTTGCATTGAACACATGTATGAGTAATGTAGTTGCACTGTGTATTTCAGATTCCTTATATGCGTCGCAACCAGCCAGACTTTGTGCACTCACAACGATTATTCGTGAGTGGTAGTACAAAAAACAGATTATTAGCACGCATGCGTAAGCTTCTGATATAAAACCGTTCACCCCGGTTGATGAACGTTATAGGTATGGCCTGACAACCAGGTTACACACCAGGTGTTATGCGATGACGGATCAGCCAGAACTATAGACTTTTAGTCTAGAACAAGCCGTCGGATAAAAGTCGTTAGATCAGATCTGACGTGAACATCTACGGTCGCGCAGCGTCACAGTGATTGGGACGTACCGGTTCATGACTGCTCGAGAGTGGACTAATGATAAACGTGATAAACCCCTTATGGGGTAAAGCTACTGGAACCATTGTTTGTCTGTAGGTAGCTGAGAAAATGTAATATGTGAAGGATGTTACGGTGCTGAGCTGCGTAGGATGAGACAGTTAACACAAGGACTCAAGCATGTACAAAGACTTGCTAACTGGGGCATCTCACCACCCCATTCTTGATGCACATTACGTGTGCACGAAGTTTTGTTTCTGTTTACTACCCCCAGACAACTGTTATGTGCTCTATGGCGAAAATACCGACTGATAGCAACGATCGTCTCTTTTAAGCGTGTCAATCATCACAGAATTATTTAGACCTTACACTGGGTTTCCCATTCTATGATTCAAGACAGACTAACAATTTGAACTGGCCTATTTGTGGTTAATTCCGTGAACATCTAAGGAGGCAAAGTTTGTGTCTAAACCGTTCTTCAGTTTACCTACTGGCCCATAAAAGGTTTCTGACATTGCCACTTTAGATAGTTGAGAACTGCTCATATTTGCGTCTGTATAATGCTTACAGGTTTGTTCTTCGTCTCCAGTGTGGCGTTCCGTAATTCCTGTCATTTGCACAACGCAGTCACAGAATTGTGTTTGAAATCTTAATTTTTTGTTCCGTTGAAAGGAATCGGATTTGGCATTTGCATTATTGCCAGTTACACTGCCTGGTACTACAACACGGTTATGGCATGGGCTTTGTTCTACATGTTTGATGCAATGCGACCCAGTTTGCCATGGGACAGTTGCAATAACTGGTGGAATACGAATTCATGTATCACGGTGTACAAACAGTTTGTCAACGTGTCCTCAGTGGAACCAGATGATGGAAATGAGGCAAATTATCCTCATCCCAGCTCAAACCTCCTAGCCAACCAGACTATACATTACTCATCCACGGAGGAATACTTTTAGTAAGTTTATTAGAGTATACATTCACACACAAATGGTCACATAGAATCAAATTTTATCTCAGAATAATTTATCCTTACATATGTATGACACTTACTGATTATCGAAAATCAACCAGATCAGACTTCATTACTAGTGCCTCTTTTTCATCTAGTTAGAAACTATTAGAAGCCGTTTAGCTGGATATTTCTGTCAGTTGCAATACGCACACTATGAAAAAAGCCAGGAACACCAAATTCAAATGGAAGACATGTCAAAATAAGTCCGCGATGAAGAAAACTATAAAAGAAAGAAGGCCGTAGTAACCCACGACCACAAGCTCCGCAAATATGCAGCTAAATAAGTCACGATGGTTACATATCGTCACCCCCCGAGATACATCAGCCAGTGAAACGCATAAAAGTCAACATGTTCGCTAGTGTCAGTATGTAGACCATTCATGCAAAACAAAGGTACTTAACGGGAACGCTGCCGGTCAGGTGACAGATAAAACAGCTCAGCCGAAACACAATTTAGAGGAAATTCACGACTGCAACGTCGCTCACTGACAGCGCGGATGAGTCGGTTAGCCAACCACACCTGTCACAGCAGTGAGTGACGACCTCCGTCTCAGATTAGCCTGTCACAGTGACCGAATTCAAAGGACGCCAGTACATAACGATCACCACAAGTGACTTGCGCTGAACCGCTTGTGGCTTCACTCGCATGAAACGTATTCTGTGTAAACCCGAAGAAATAAGACTAGGAGGCGTGTGTGGGGTCTCAGAGTCCAGCCGGTCAATACGGATCAGCGCTTCTATTCTCGACCGCTTGAAATACCTTCATGTATGAATGCCTGCTAGAGTTATGTCATCACTATTTCGAGGATGGGGCATTACTGGTCGTATTTTTATGTAGCAATTACCAGTCCACATGCGTAATTCCAGTGTTCCCTGAGAGAAGTATTAACAGAATATTACTGTTAACGGTGAATCAGAAACCTGTTCCCGTAATTGATATTCAAGTTAATTAAAATATATACGAAAACAAACATTATAAATACATTAACTTGACAGCATCACAACGAATAGTGGCATTATGATTGATCTCAGTCAGGTGTAAAGTTTCTCACAGACACTGGGTTGCTTACTGTCCGTACAAAAGTCTACTGTGTATGGTTGTTACAAATGTACGACTACATACAGATGATCAAAACACAAAATAAAATTCGAAGTTTCGTCATATACTTCCATTCCATACACTCCGATGGTTAATATTCCTAGGAACGGATGGCTTTTAGTTTGCATTACTGCACAATTACACCGATCTTATCATCATCCTCAGTCAACTTTCCCAGAGTATAATCAGTTACACGGTGGCTCGAAATGGAGGGATGTGGTACTCTTTGTAGAAGACTTCACATACAAATATGTGAGCATGATATAGTCAGCATAGAAAGAACAGGCTTTTGCAATTATTCTATGAGCTGAAAAAGAATGTTTGAAATGTATACTGGTTTGCTATTTGCAGAGAAGGATCTTATTTCCAGCTGTGTTTTTCTATAAAAACCTATTTATTCCTTCTGATAGTCGACGTGTACTTCAAATCCAATACGCAACCGGTTACAATAATGTCGGACCGATTCGTTGGGAAATCGCAATGTGTTTGATGGTAATTTTTACAATCGTCTATTTCTCGCTTTGGAAAGGAGTCAAAAGCAGTGGTAAGGTAAGCCAAAACACATGAGTCTAATTGTTTAGGGTTCATTCCCAACGAAATTTTCTAATTATTTCCTATCGGAATTCCATGAAGCGACAGATTGATATTCTTTTACTTTTCAGGCAGTCTGGATCACAGCCACTTTACCGTATGTCATTTTGAGCATACTTCTTGTACGTGGTCTAACGCTGGAAGGCTCCCTGACAGGAATCAAATACTACCTGACTCCACATTTTGCTAGCTTGTTAGAAGTCTCAGTAAGTGACTCATTTGCTTGATGATATTTCATAGGAATGTATCATACACTCCAGGTAAATTGTTCACCACATACGCAAATGGTTGAACAGACAGCTACAGGGGAATATAAACTATAACAGTCAATCATACCACATGGCCCATAAGTGTTTTACTCGCAGTTGCCTTGTGCCAGATACCAGTAAGATCCAAGTCGTCATTTATTTCACATGGTCTGCGCAATGTGAACACGACTTGGCTTAGATTACAAGGGCATATACCTCACACCGAATGCTGTTTCATACAGACATACCATGCATTGGGTCACGGCTGATTGACGATACCAGAGATTTTGACTGCTGTCCTAGCAAGACACCGTATAAATCATTATGATTCCTCGTTGTTATTCATCTCGGTAGTGGCTGCAATGCAGAACACTTCGCCATCTAAAAGCCTCATGTGACCGTTGAATAACTGTTAGTAAATAGAAAAGTAAATAAATAATTAATTAATTAAGTAAACTGTAGCCAGTTAAGTTTTGGAAATATCTTATCCCTGAATTTATTACTGACAACAACGAAATGTGACTCTATCTCATCACTTCATGGTAGGAGAAAATGAGCTGCACACTTCGTTGAAGGGTACTGAAAACCAGATGGGACTGTTCGGAATTACGCACGATCACTTACACTGTTGATTAAAAAGGAAGAGAGCAGTCGAAGTCACTTAATCGACTCGGATGACAGGCATTCAGATGCACCTCACTGTCTGCTCATTGCATGATTACAAAACACATTAGCATTTCCTCATCAGTCGCCTGAACTTGATTCCACGTGCAGATCTTGATAAGATCCGTTCACAATTCTGTCTTTGTCAAGTGGCTGTCAATGGTCAGCACGTAATAACAAGTTGGCATAGGACAAAGTATCCATGAAGTTCACCTTAAATCCCAGTGAATGCAAGATAGTCGCAAAGTGCATCGATCAGTCGATCGCGTCACGTGTCATGCTCTGCTCATTCTCCTACGGGTCAACACGGACCCCGACCTATACTGCTACCTTGACGTGGTGGTCGGGCTTGTGTACTGTTTTGATCCGGCGGGCTATGCTGACTAGGACTCCGGTCCTTCCAGGTGCAACCTTGTCAGACAGGCCAAAGGGGAGCAGTCAGACGAAAAGC
>QNGE01000922.1:113328-140596 GCA_008508345.1 Paragonimus westermani
TAGCTGCTTGCCCCTTAACTATATAAAGTGTATGTTAATTTCGCAAAAGTAACCGATGAGATGCGAACGAAATGTCATTGCGCAAGACATCTTACGTGCTACTATTGGCTTTTTTAAAATTTATCGATGGGAACCATTGTTTCAAAGTCTCCATGAAATTATATTTTCATGCACATGAGGTTTTGAGTAATCTACTACTTTTAGCAAGTGTAATTCTGTTAGTCGTCTGGGTTTTCTTCTAATAATATGACCGTCTTGTACTTCCTTTCACATCTCAGTGATGCAATGTTGACCAGCTTCATCAACTGCGCGACGAGCTTCCTGTCGGGTTTCGTGGTCTTCTCAGTGCTTGGACACATGTGTAACCGTATGAACAAATCGATGGAAGAAGTGGCCAACGAAGGTAACTCTATGGACAACTTAGCCTCTCCAAATATAATCGGTCACCAAGCAAAATACCTTAACTCAACCCACAGTCCTAATTCAAGACCTGTGTCAACAAAAACCACCCTGTAAAATCAAGAGATCCATTGTTTAATTCGCATGCACATCCTGCAGTAACGCGCTCACCTTCTCAAACTGTTTTCTGGACCACATTACAACGAGATTTCCGTTCAAACTCCATTTGCATATCTGTTAAGCTCTGCCCGTATACCCAGGTTAACACCCATGTTGGGAACCTTTCATCAGCATACGAGGTGACATGGTCTGTGCGTTAGCCTTCGCGTGTATAAATTTTAAAACTCCAGCATCTACATATTGCTGATTTTGCCCCGCCTGCTGATGAAGTGATTGTATTCTGAATGCCAGGCTCAGCACACGACCGAAATCTAAACAGCGACCTCTCTACAACAGTGAACTGAACTCGGGAGACACATGAGGGTTAAATTAAATCCGTTTTCTACACACTGCAATCTAGAACCACCACACACGCCAGCTGTGATTACAGAGAATTTTCAAGCACAGTAATACAATATTCTTTCAAATCGGAGGCTACTGGGACCAACCGAAGTTATTCGACCTTTTCGAGTGATAGTTTTGAGAAAGGAAGGCTTGCTATACGCAAAAGCATATCAGTCGCCTATCAGTTACAGAGAATAATCATTTTGTCAGGCACTTGCATTATTGTAAACGTATTCAGTACACGTTTCAGTTGCGTCATAACTGTGACATAATCGTATCAAAACGTTGTCTTCGTGTGTGCTTATGACGTGTTTGACCTCAATTGAACTTGTTATTCGCATTTAAATTTACTCGTGCTGTCCACATGTAATTCTGCCGATTAATTTCTGCTATAATGTTTTAACTGCCTTAGAGATTTCTGAGCGCAATCATTACGCAACTCATCGTATGGGTCACCCATGCGCTTCGGTACCCTCAACAAAATTCCACAAATTTCCTCTTGTTTAAATTCTGTTGCGTTGTTTTTTTCTGTTCACTGAACTACGTATGATCAACTTCATGTAGGGTGACATCAACATTCAGAAGGTAAGTTTCTGCCCTCGTATTTGTAGGGTGGGGTGGGGGTTATCAATTCGATTACTTTGACATGCTATAAAAAACGAACTACGAATAGTTTCATTATCATTTTTAGAATCTTTGTGGTATAATTGTCCGAATTCTGCTTGAGTAATTCTTTGTTTCAACTCATTTCCGACTGTACCCATCCCGGTGCTTACTAGCCAAATGTACCTGGCTTCTTCCCGCGTTATCACATTCTACCAGTCTTCCTTACTTCCTTTTCCATTGTCATATGGTGACTACCAATTTTTCGACTAGTAGTGGGGATTATGAAGTTAATCTGAACACGACTCACGGTTTGTTGCACCTATACCATTCAAATGAGCCTTTTAACCAGCCTCGAGAAACAACGCACTAAACCCAAGTTTGATTCTATGGGAGCACGTGATTAGTGCATACCGTTGCCGAGATCAGGACTTGAAATTCAGCTCCCATTCAGATCAATCAACCTTGTTGATCACTTTATCACCCACCCCACATTATACCAGACCGAGGTACTAACATCAAGCGCTTAACCTAATTTGTAACCAAACCCCTGTTACTTATCAGTAAAAAATACTATAAATCAAGAAATTTAGTAAGGTCAGTCATTTCAGTGTGATTGTGACCGTATACAAATGCTAGTTCAGGTAAGCCTGATATGAGGCTACCAACAGAAGAGAATAATGGCACAACAATGGAAGGTGGACTGGAGTTCAAACCTCGGTAGGATCATGGATATGCCCTACTGACGAGGAGTAACTAGAAAGAAACTCGTTTGTAATACATCTTTTTGAAACTGACCAGCTGAACTTATGTCTGTATTGTATCGCGGAGCGACCGAGTGGATGCAATTGAACTGGAACGATTCCTACGACGCAGTGATATGGTACGCACTGTTTTACCCCGAAGAGCCGATTCCCACAAAGCCGAATACGAAGGAAAAACACTGGTCTCCCGAAAAGAGTGTTTATTGACTCAGCCCGAAGTTCCAAGTGCCGAAGTTCGAGTGCCGAAGTTCGAGTGCCGAAATGCCGAAGTCCAAGTACAAAATGCAGCTCTTGCGTTTTTGTAGCCCCTCAGGCGATCGGGTGAAAAAAACAAGCTAACTAGCGTCCAGTATGTGAGTCGGCGCCAGAAGTAAAAAAAATGATGGTACATCAAAGGAATTCGGCTTTACAAAGAAAACGGTAAATGCTCATTTCAGTTAGTGGACAGTTTTTTGGGGGTATGTGACATCCCCAACAGTCTGAATGTGAAAAGTGCAATCGAGAGCAAACGATGTACAACATACAGCTATTATTTTGTTACCTACGCAAAACACTTTTCCCAGTCAATTTTCCCACAACAAAAGTTACTGCTACTCTCGGTGTTTGTCCGCGGTCTAATTGGATGCAATAAGGGCACATTCTCAGCGTCTCATTTTTAAACTTTAGATTGGCAAGATATCCGCACCAAATTTAGTATGATTGAAGTTGAACAGTGTGGGCGTCGTGTTTAACATGTTATTGATAAACAGACTGAGAATAACACGCTACGAACAAGTTGTAATAGTCTAGGTTTCAATCACCTCTGGTGGACTTCCTTAGGAGTGTTGTAATCGAATTCGATTACTATCATTGGACCGCTAACCTGTGGTGTTTCAAGCATACAAATTCCCAGCCGACAGCTCGAGGTGTACGCATGACTGAATGTTTCATGTATCTTTAACTCAGTCCTATCGAGCATACTGAACTCAACAGAGTTTTGTCGCATTAAGTGGACGAATGGAAGTCACATGTAAGGTCAGATACAGTGTCGGCTGGGTAAATAGCGTGCATTTAGCAAGTCACTCAAGCGACTTGTGCTGGCAAAACGAAAAACGATACATTGATGTTCTCACACTAAGTGAGCGCATATTCAATCGATGAGCGTACCCAAATGAACAGCAATCCTGGAGCAAACGCAATACGTCATACACGTAAGGCTGCTTGTTCCATGCTGTCTGCTCGATCTAAATCAATTTGTCTAGTATTTTCAACCTTGAGACAAAAATTCGTACTTCAAGCATCTCACAACAACAGTTTTGACCGATTTTACCACCTGAAAGATCATAAACATGTCATCTTTCTTTTGCTACATCGTGTTTTGTGTAGCAGCCTTTCAAGCCAGTGTCAGTTCTTCTGTGCACATTTTTGTGTTGTTGGTGTATTATTGTGCGCAAAAGATTGATGTCAGAAGTTGAAACCACCCTCTGTCATGAAACTGGGGCTTATTTTATCTGCTGTTATTCTTTCTACTGAATACAGCAAACCATGTGGATTGTCCCAACTGGGATGTCACATGAGTTTCAGTTTGAACCGTTATTTCTCTGAACTTACTCTGGAAAATGATTGAACATCCAGACGATTGTCTCATACATCAGCATGCGCTAAACGTTACATACAACAGAACAACAACTGAGACGCTTGAATAAAACATTCCGGTTTAAAGCGGTCATAAATGAAATGAATATGTATCTTGATGCAAAAGCGTGAAATCTTTCTCAGATAAGAGGCAAACCTTTATAGACTAGAAATGTGTCATGTTTTTTATTGAGTGCCCTTTCGATTCAGTTTTTAATGGGGTCTGTATTTTGAGTGACTAATATTATTCTGTGTCTATTGTTATTCATTCTAACATTTCAGTTTTCTCGTGTGAAATGATGTGATGCGTTTATTTGGACAAGCTCTACAATCCGTTGACTTTTTAGTTTCGTAAGGTGTTACCAATCTCCAACCATTCCAAACTCCGTCTACTGCCCGTATATTCGCCATAAAACTACCCACGAACCTTTGTTAACTGTCACCAGGGCAGATGATAAAGAAACACAATCTCTCTTCTCGAGCTGAGAGTCTATCAGCTTTCTGTGGTTGGTTTTATTTGCTAAATTGAGTTAGCTAACTATTGCGTGAGTTATACATCCAGAATATTTGCAATACATTTCACACGAAACTGGTTGATGTCTGTAAGCTACTTAAAACTCTTTTCTTCGTGTTATGTTGCATCTGGAACTCCTTGCCCAACCAGATTTCTGCGCTACGAAGAATAATCTGCTAAGGAATTCCTTTAACAGCTTAGCTAAAAGTATACCTCACCATCTCCGTATTACACAAGCTGCAAGTTCATCGACTAACTCACAGTGAGAATTGCAATATGTTATAACACGACGACGTTAACATGTCATCCGAAACCGGTCACCATGTCCAGCAGTAAACCGTGACGAGTGAATGGGAACGCTTATAAGTTGCCAATCTGAAGTAATCTAAAGCATTCATATTATTTAAAGTCGACTGACTCCGAGCTACGTCTCTGCCATCTGCGCAGGGTTATGGTAGGGTAGAGTACCTATCAAACGAAGGGTGTGGGAGCGGGAAACAATTATTCTGAAGTCATACCACACCAACGATAAATCTAAGAGATTTACTAAACACCCTACACTTTGGCTTACCGTACCAACTTCGCTTAAAACACACAACGTTATTTCACTAGAGTAGCTCCTACAGAGGGACCAGAAAAACGTAAAGTACTGTCCATCCAGAAAATTCAAATTGTGGTGTAAAGTGAATTAGAGCTATCTGTAGCATCATCTATTGATTGTACTCCTGACACCGTTTCATTGATCCTTGTTCGTCTTGCTTCTACACACACACTCATTAGAATCATGCTATCAGCGATTCCTCTGAATAACTGGAGACAAGTGATAATTTCTGTTCGCTACGAGTTACTGAGCAGTCCCTCAAAGCAGACTCCAATTCCGGACTCGCAATTTACACATTTTCCAGTTCAAAATGTTTCGATATCGATTTAGAGTGTCCCAACCGGTTGGTCCGAATTTCACTGGCCAAGGGGACTGACTGGCCCTCTTAGAGTGAGAGAACACAGATCCACCGGGTACTGGGAGTAGGCACAACTAGTTCGGCTAGACTCAGTTATCAGGCTGACGAGGTCACAAGCTAACACGTGCGTGGTAGGTCCTGAGTGTCTGGCGGTCAAATGGTATCCCTTCCAGTGACAGGCCGATGGCGTCCTTGACAGTTGAGGGCGGGGTTGAAACACCCGGACTAATCGATCGGTCGCCTTCTTCAAGCCTAAACAAACTGTACCAGGAATAGATGACAAACTACTGCGTGGTTCAGGTAAAACTTTATACAATAGAGAAAGCAGTGCAAAGGAGGCTGATACCGAGTAGAACTGGTGATTAGTTCAGTTCCTCGGCAGATACCTCCGAGGCCATGTTGGCGAAACGGAGCAGATGGATAGCGTGCAACCAATGGTCGATTTCTGATGTGAATTTCTCGGCCGATTCATTGTAACCTACCTGCTGACAAACTTTCGTGTTTAGTAAACGAACCCGTTGAATCTATCAGCCATAGCACTGGAATACGGTGAATTGCGGCCACCACTGTGCTGCTATCCAGCACACACACCCGTCGGATGAGGTGGTTTGTTAAGTCGGAACCACACCTACGCTGTAGTCATCTACTCCTGGCACAGTTCACTAAAGCCTGAAGACCGCGACCGATCGATTAGTCCGGGTGTTTCAACCCCGCCCTCAACTGTCAAGGACGCCATCGGCCTGTCACTGGAAGGGATACCATTTGACCGCCAGACACTCAGGACCTACCACGCACGTGTTAGCTTGTGACCTCGTCAGCCTGATAACTGAGTCTAGCCGAACTAGTTGTGCCTACTCCCAGTACCCGGTGGATCTGTGTTCTCTCACTCTAAGAGGGCCAGTCAATCCCTGTATCTATCAGCCTACCCATGTGTATATTAGTTGTGTGACCCCGTTCGCCACTGAACCTCGGAGTAACCTCTTGGGGCATCCTAAATACACGTAGTGACACGCGAAGATGATATCGAGATATCTTGAACCGATAGAGTCAGTGGAATATAACATTATTAGCAAGCCGCTGGCTTGACCTAAAGTGACTGGCCAGTGTTCATTCGGCGATTGTTCTGATCAGTGGCTGCAGTTAACACCACTCCCGTTTTGCAGTTCACTTATCCGTAGCTCAATGCGAACTTCCTTGCCCTTACTTAACTCATTGCTCGTTCAACAACTCGTTTGTGGATGGCCAATCGTTGTTATAAAGTGACGTCTCTTATGTCGAAATTACGCAATAAAATATTTTTTCCGTCACAACGAGCTTTTAGTTATAACAACACACACTGTGGCGGCGTCGTAAAGTATCTGTTAGTACCAAAAACAGGTGTAGGGAGTGTAAAAGTGTTTTAAATACAGATAAGACCATGCTGAGTAAGTGCAATACGGACCTGGAGGCACTGTGGTTCTCACGTACTTGAAGCAAGTTATACTCCAACTTTGGTCTATTTGGGAGCCTCCTTGAGGTCAAGCGACGGCCCCTTGAGAACAAGAAGTTCAGTCTGTACAAAGGTCCGATGCTATGGTGAGGATCTTACTTTTGTTAATATTCTAAATGCAGTCAGCGTGGAACTGATAACAGTTGCCGTCATAACTAGATGTTTTCCAAACAAGTCATAACGCTTTTAACAATAGCGGTCACGGTGAAGGAGAGTTACTTTAAAGGATGCGCCAAGATTACGTTCTACATGATCATCATTAGGTTGGGTGTAATGCAATGAATACCCATGAGTAAGCAAGCCTTTCAAGGTTCAAGTAAGAAAACTTGAAGGCAGATAAATTCAAATCATCTTAACAATTCTTTCAATTTATGGTTCAACTCCTGGCGTAGTTGTAAGATGCTCCAGGTCCCGTTAAACTTACTTACCACCTAGACAGTTATTGAAAATCACGGCTGACAAATTTATTCGGATGACGTAGCTTGTCTTTCTGACAATCATCACGTCGTGTTGTCACTTACATTGTTCAGAAACAACTAATTGATAACCGCAGTTTTTGTCAGTTTTAATTAAGTGCGTGATGTCATTCTGTTACAGACTGCTCCACTGCTAACTGTCTCTTTATCTTCAAGGGCCAGGACTCGTTTTTATCGCCTATCCGGAAGCAATTGCCACTTTGAAAGGGTCCACGTTCTGGGCAATTATCTTCATGCTGATGTTAATCACGCTGGGGCTGGATAGCACGGTATGTCCAAAACAAAACCTCTCGAGCTAGTCCTGGATACAGCATAAATATGCAAATAACACATTCGCTCAAACTGAACAGAGATGACAATACGTGTGTATAAGCTAACATAGTCATGAACATTGATCTGAATATATATTTGTCAATCCGCCTATGAGCTCAAGCGTTTTCTGTCAAATTAATCATCGGTTTCTAGTCAGTCATTTCGTGGTCTGCTATATCTTACAAATTAGGTTCAATGTTCAGTTTATATGAAGGCGAAATGAGATTCCCAGGTCTCAGTATCATGGCCCCGTTCATCAGCAATATGCACTCTAGGAAAGAAGCGGTTCCTGTTGGCGTTCAATTGTCATAGTGTAATTCATTTGGGAAAATTCTCTCGGCTAAGGAGACCGTAAGTTAAAGGTTGGACGTCATTTAGTGAAACCTCTGCGCCTACACTGGAGCAGTCACATTCAAAGTGTTTACACTTTGCAAACAAATAACCAAGAAACAAGTGCGATTAAAGTGGCATCTGCAAGGCAGCTTCCATGAATTAGACAAATGACCACGGTTGCCACTGTGTCAGACATCGCAATTCACCATCATCCACATGACTATCAGCCCCCTGAGTCAGTTTGTAAACGTAGACACAGTCTACCGCTGTATCTTTGCATAATACCTGGGCTCTGGTGTGCAAACTTGGTTGATCCTCACGAACAAAACCCATTTTGATGGTTGTTTATCATGAATAGTTACCCCTGGTGTTAATCGATGTGTTAGTGAACGCAAGTATCGGTGGCCTAAGACTTCAATGAGTACGTCAACCTCAACTTCTATCGGTCAAGTTTCGTGGTAACCAATCGAGACTACATCAAGTATGATCTTATATCCGCTACCAGCAAAATTTCACCGGCAAATCTTTCTGACATCAAGGTCATCTCGAACTGAATGGAATTGGCCTAGCCTTAAGATTACCAGCCTCGTTTCCATTCTAACTGATCACGCCACTCTTGATACGGCTTTTGTAATATAACAGTGGTTTATGACTCTTCAGAATTAAATCTTAAAGCCTAGGACAAATTTGTTAATGTTGACTTATAGTAATGCAGCGATGGTAATAGGCAGAACTATGACTTGGATATCCGATGATCACCTGCACTTGGACAGAGTTCATTGGGCACATAGGTTTTGAAGAAATTGGCCAAACCTGAAAAAATCGGAAGAGCGAAGTTAATGCCAAAAAGAATCAACGCGGCACATATACGCTGCATTGAGTAATACCTCCAGGCTATCGACATCAAATCTACAGCCAACCTGCTGATCAGAAAACGTTGCGAGAAACAAGCGTACGTTCGTTGGCCCACTACATCAGCAACCTTGATTTGTCATCGAACAGTATACTTTTGAGTTAGTATGAACGATATGGGCATCTGTCAAATCCCTTAATCTTCGAGTCCTCCAAGGTACACCTTCCTGCTGGCTGTCTAGGCAGATGGACCTCCTGGTGCCAACTGAAAGGCCGTCTAGAAGTATAGTTGTCGATCCTCATAAGGGGTGTCCAGCACAATTCCTCTGCCAATGAACCGTTCAGCGGGACTTTTTGGCATCTATTTTTGGTTAAATTTGAAACCGAAGTCGTTCGGCAATCAGTACGCCTTGAAAACCAGTATTCTTTACTCCCAATATGCCAACCTGAAATATACAACACTGCTGGTGTTCATACATCGCGGGAAGGCTTGGAAATACCTGCACTTAAAATGCATATCCAAAATGTCTGTAGTTCTGCAGTATGCTACCTTCCGGCAATGCAGACGAACTCTACGACCGGCGCCAAATCAGGCAGCACACTCGCGTTGGCAAAACTGAGAGCACTTGCTGAACTTCCAACCAGATCTTCCAGAGATCATTCAGAACGTAGATATCCAGTGCATTACGCGGGCATCTACAGGTGATACCCTGAACCAATGTTTCCAATTAAACGGTTGAAACCTGCAACTCCCTGGCACTGCGTACACTATAAGTTATGCCCTCCCGTCTGAAGCACACCCAAGAAGCTTGAACCGTATGCAGCATTATCGAGGTGCTGATCAGGAACAACCTCGGCTATTTGAAGCGTAAACCCGTTGATACAAAAGTACTAAGCTTGTTCAGAAGCAGTCTGAAGTCGTCTATATTCACCCTCTGTTACAGCATGAATCTTCCTGACAAAGAACTCCAGTCATTGAATCGGGATTTTGTTTTGTAATGGCAAACATCGAAATCGTCGGTCAGCATCCTGATCTCATCACTGACTTCCGATCAACAACACGGTTGTACTATGTGGGTTCCATATTCACAAGTGACCTTTGTAGATCATTCTTTGGTGTTCGCCTACTCCTTCGAACAACTTTTATTATAAAGCGGACGGCTGTTTCCAGATTGAGAATGTTGCTGGTCTGGCTTAGAAATTAGGTGACAAACTTGCCTGACTATCGAATCTACTCGACGCAGAATTAAAAGTGCATGGAAAAAGATACATGACGTCCACGGTGATTTGGCTGACGTAAAAGTAAAGTGAATAAATCCTAACAAAACAGTGACATCCAAAATAATAATCGGTAGCAGTTTTCTTTTGGCGACTGCAAATTCGGGGGTCCCCATTGTGTTGATTGTGTGTTAACCACGTCCATTGTGGTTAGGTATTCCAGGAGGTAGTTGGGAACCGATTCACACTCGTAGCTCATCAACGCTATTGTTCACTGTGATCTGGAGGCAAAACTTTGTGATGAGAATATTGACGGTGCCCCAGAACCGAGTTGAAACCTCATTGGCCAGTCATTAATAATCGACTTCACACAGGCGACTTTTCTTTTTCTTAGCGAGCCGAGCTGTTGATTACGAGGTCTTCTGACAGATTTCTTTGTCTTAGTAGCCTCCACGTTGCCCGAACAGCGACACTAAGTAAGGTGATGCTTCTTCATCATTGTCCCAAAGCCGGACAAGCTTCTTCCAGCTGGATGTGTCTGTTGCCACAAAATCTGCAGGAGTATTAAAGCGAACAAAGTTCACTATTGTTAACACACTTGAACCATTCCATCTTTTGAGTTCATTCAATTTTTTCGCTGGAATTTGATCATTTATTCGCTCATGCATACATCGTGATAATTATAGGCTTCTCTTTACGATAAGATCCGGAATAGGTTGTTCGTTCTGGAACCTCACCATGATTCTGCCTTGAATGAGTTAGTCGCGCATGCAACCACGTAAATTGTATCCTCGTAAGACTGACCGGAATTCTGAGCAAACGGTTCTCGTTGAGGAAAAGGAAACTCTCATTGATTTTGTCTGATCTACCCCAAGAAAACTGTTTAAATTTTTTGACCCAGTTTATCACCTTGTGGTCATCTTCATCTGGGTAAAAATGTAGTGTATCCAGCACTCGTCGAGGTTCGTCTCCGAGCGCGTTCTAAAGCAATGTCAGGTGCTGTGACACGGGTTTGTTTTCCGTGTGGAACAATATGGTAAATTCTTACCATTCGGTTATCTCCGACCCAAAGCATTCAGCCAGTACGTTTTTGTTCACACCCAATGCTTCCGAAACCGATAACGATGTTTTGTCACCACTGACTGCCATCTTGCCTACTGGTTTCTATTCCTTCTATGCAATGTTGAGTTAATCACCGTAAAATCAAAACCACTACGAGGCTCTGATCAAAACTTATCATAACAAAAATCAAGGTCGCATACATAACGGACACTAAAATTTACTAATCGGTCCGTACACCCATCTACGCTGGTAGATAGCTTATTTGATTGCATTGGATAGCGCACCATTCGTCTTGTACGAACGGCACTGAACTCCGATCTGATTTTGTTGCTTGGTTTGTTAATTATTTCACTCATGCCAGTTGAATGCGTTGCGTTGGTCGTCGTGTCCGATTGATCCAATCGTCATCATTTGATTATTATATAAGATAATCACTAGTGGGCACATCCAGTTTTTTTATTCGCCACAGGCTGTGCCCGCTCGATCTAACAGCCATCTTCCGGCATCATTGCTCTAACTACAGTCCAGTCTTGATGGCCTTATCTTGTTCGCTAATTTGCTCGGTGGCTTATAATTCCCAAAAGAGACTCGTCTGTAGCCGATCATGGAGTACAAAAAATTGTGGCGCCTTGAAAACAAGCCAAGTTACAACAAATAATCATATGTGGAACGTCTAGCTTCATTATACGCACGTGGTGACCTTACTAAACGTGTACGGGTAACCTCAATGATGTGATGATTTGGTCACTTTGTACATTCTCATCTACGGAATACCGCTGAAAACAAAGTGCTTTAAAAGTCAGTGGAGACGGAGTCAAGACAAGTTCTACTAAAACATCACCAATACCAGTATAATACTAAGACTACCAGATTTGATTGTTTGCTCTTATGAGTGCACCACTCATCTGTCGAACAGTGACAGCATTGAAGAATGCTCGATGTACCGGAATACCATATGGTAGAGGTATTGGTTATATTTTCGAGGCTTCCCGATGAAGTGCAAAATAACGCACAAATTCTGACTATTGTGTTAGCATCTTCATTGCGGAATGGCAATCGAACTTTTACTGATCAGGTGCCTGATCGGAATATTCTGCATACTGCTAATGCATGAACTACCCTAGAATGTAATTAACAATCAGCAGCTTTTTTCAAGGGCAACCGTCTGATCATAGTTACTTTCGAAAGAACGAACATGACCTAAATAAGACTGACCATCCTGCCAAGCCAGATTTATGTTTACTGGTTCTATATAAACGAACCTTTCAGCTGTGTAGCATCTCATGCTGCTCAGCGAGTAGTTCCATCAAGCTAAAAAAGATTTCGAGTTTGGAAACTGTGAACATGTTCGAATATGATTAAGTATATGGATACAGCGTTCAGAAAGCAAGGTAATGGGGCATGCAATGCGCCTTCATACCTCCTTGCGTTTTTTAAAATTGCCTGGACCCGGGATATAGTATGAAAGTTTCAAATATGCGTAGCTGTTATAAAGTCAGATGTCGGCAAAAAAGAAAGCACTACTAACGAGCTCTAATGAGAGCGAAACTCGAGTCTGGTGCTTCATTTCGAAAGAGGCCGGCTGGAAAGTCTATCTGAATGCAAAGGCTTCGATCAAATGTGAGTGATGGTCAAATTGGAAAAGAAGAAAGCTCGATCGAGTCAGTCCAAAACTTGAGTCATTGTACGATGACCTCGTAGAATTATTACAAAAACTCGGACGATTGTTGAAACGTGCTTTATTTGTATACCGTGAAAAAACTACTAATGGCCTGTTATCGAACTGAACTTGCATTTTCTTCCAATACTTTAATATTCAATGATAAAGTGCAGTCACTAAAATACGTAACTCTGAAACACTTACGCACTGATGATGTCACTTCGCCTGGTGATGAAACGTTTGCAACCTAAATGCCAAGCTCGGTGAACATATCAATACCAAAATACATAACTCTGTACATTATTGTATCTGACTTTTGGATAAAAATATGATACTAGTAGCTTTGAGGTAGTCGTATGACAATCGGTGTTTGAACCCAATATGGTGTGACCCCAATTTGACTGACATAAGATCCTTTCATCTTTCGCGTCACGTGACTGGTGGAAGTGCACAAAATGAGTGAGTGCTAACAATACCGTCATTGGTAAAATGGGCTATTGGCTAGGCTTTAATTAAGAAGAAAATAAATGTAGCTTTTATGTTTCAAAAAAGAAAATCACGTAGAACCAAATTTCTCGTCGACAGTGTGTAACAATTGCCAGTTATTTTTGTAATATATAATTCTGCATAGCCCTTCGTAATGTTCATATATGAGGGTTTAACGCTCGTTACTTGTGAGCATGAGGGTTCAGCATATACTTGTGTATATTGCGTTCTGAGAAGAATTGACAACCAAACCATGTTTGCTAGATAGGTACTTTGCGGATGTTCGGTGTGATCATCAGTTCCAGGTGGCTTCATCAGATGTCGAGAGTTATGTACTTGTCTACAATAATATCATGCATACAGAACGAATTCTCATCCTACAAACTACCTGGCGTCAACGATTAACTCTCTATTCCGTTTTTCAGTTTGGAGGACTAGAAGCTATCATCACCGCGGTATTGGATAAAATACCCAGTCTGCGTAGACGCCGAGAAGTATTTGTTCTTATAATCATCATTTATTGTTTCACTGGGGCACTGGCAACCACAACTTGTGTAAGTCATTGTGTAGTCAACTGCCAGTTCCTTATGTACGATAACATAATAGTCCGTTCTCACAACATTCCTAACCAATAGCTTTATTAAAAAAATAAATGAAAATTACAATTACTAGTAGGATCTTTTGCTTAGAGGACATTCTAATCATTCTCGAAAATACCTTTGTGATGTAGATTGTCATATTACAAATTTGTATCCCTGAATGGGCTCTTGTGTTTCACATTTGGAGAACCGGGTTAAACTGGATTTGGGGGCACCAAAACATGTTTCATTTGTCCTAAATCGATGAGTGACTCTGATGTCGCTGAGCAAGAAAACGCACTTTTTCTGAAATACTCAAATGTCGCCACACAAAGCGCACGCAATACCGATTATTCCATGTTACTCACTCTACGTTTGTTTCGTTATTTATAGGAAGGATAAAGCGTTGAAACAATTATGTAAACTTTTAAAACGCTTTTCTTGTCTATCTTTCAGGGAGGATATTTGATTTTAACGTTGCTGGATACACATGGCGCTCCCATCTCTATCCTCTTCATTGTCTTTTGTGAATGTGTCGCTTTGTGTTGGTTTTATGGTAAGCATCATCATAATTATGATTGTCAAAAAATAACTCAACGTCGTCATGTCATCTGTACAAAATTTATTGCCGTCTAACTTCTTCGTAGGCACCAAACGTTTCTGTGCGGACATCCGAATGATGCTTGGTTTTACTCCTGGAAAATTCTGGCAAATTTGTTGGACATTCATCAGCCCCTTGTTTCTTCTGGTGAGTTCAGCGTAAACCCAGTAACATACACCAATCTGTCCGATTGATTCACGAACGCTTAATGGATGTCTCTGCACAGGTTACTGCATATCTTGTTCCAAAAAATGAATAGGACCAACAAGCGTATCGATAAATCACAGTTACATGACGTATAGACTACTGTTTCCTGTGTAATATACCGCTTTAACAAGGAGACACCTGTTTTGGCTGCTTAGCCGGTGTTTTCTCACACATAATACATCTTCGGATGATGGCTGATTTGTGCTTGCTTACACTATCTTGTGTGTGAAGGATTCTGTTTGCCTGCTTATTTTGGATTTTTGCTGTTGCATAGTACACTCCGCTTCCATCCTTTTTCATGGTTTTCGCAAACGAATAGCCCTCCCTTCCTACTCGCTTTTGTAAAGGCTCATCGATGCTTCTTCTCCTTATCGAAATTGGATTTAAATCCTGAATGTTTTAAATGCAAAACGGTAGCGTTTGGCACAAATGTACTGATATAACATCAATCATGGCCAGCTATCTGAGCGATCCCACTCGCTATTCAGTAGTACGTATATTGTCCGACCATCTTTGTAAGAAACACAAGGACTGTTCTGTTCACTGCCAACAACAACACATCGAGTAGGGTGTCAAAGTCAGACTGAACTCTCAGTCCGCATTGCGGGAAAAGATTCGGAATAATCAGCACTAGACGTAGTGTCGGAATGCAGCACACCGGAATGCGACAATGAGACTCAACTAAGGGCGTCAGTCAGCACGTTTACTACCGTCGCTCATGTCAACTTGATTAATAAGTCTAGGTAGTCAGAATATTTAGTACAATTACTAGGCGAATACAGCGTCTCAATTTGAAATTGTCGGAACGATGCTGGCGTGCGAGTAAGGCTAAGTATTCCAATGAGACGTACTAATTGCTCGCCTGAAGGTATTCAATGAAAGTATATTTTACTGATAGACTCTAGCAAAATCAATATTTAAAAATGTTTTCTAAATGAGAAAACCGCCCTTGAATGTGGGTTACGTTCAACAAAGAACAAACGAACTTCACTAATAGTTACGAGTATGTCAGCAATGGTCACCCGCTTAACGTGAGCAGTTTACGATGTCTCAGTCGGTAACAGAGCGCGTGAATTAAATAGATAAGCTGAGTGCAGTACAGATTTAGAAATAAATACGAATTCTTTGCAACTGTGCACTATGCACTAGTGTAGTGAGGACGGACAGTCGCACCATACTATTTACACTACCACTATTCAGTAGGGAGGCGACAGCATGGATCGAAATGGCCGCGCGACAAATACGGAAGAGATACTGGAAAGATCGTTGAAGGGCAGCTACGTGAAAGAACTAACCATTGGCATCCATAACGATTGGAATTCCCGAAACCAGTGTTGTGTGCAGATGAGTGTTTTTGTTCGTAGTCTGGGTGAGCGCCTAACTCGTGTACTAGTTTCTCCGAATAAATAACCTTTGTGCCCTCCGCGTTCTCGGTTTACCGGCTGCACTAGAATTTAAAAATTGAACAGTTACTGGGAAAACAAAAACTACCAAATTAATCTTTAAAAAAGTAGTATGGAGAGTAATTCGTCGTCAAGCGTTCGTCATCGTGCATTTAATTACGCGGGGTGGTGAAAGCTGTAAGGAAGCTGTCTTGCTGATGACGCTTTACTCTCACTTGCAGCTCGGTTGTTTGTTTGCAAAGTGTAGGCACCTTGATGTTGAATGTCTGAATATAGACGTAGTTATTTTCCGTACTTAGGTCCCTTCCTGTCCCCTTCCTTTTTCCTTCTCTCTTTCTATATAGGGTTTGCTGTTTCTTCATAGCTGTGTGGCAGTTAAGCATTAGTGTGAACCACTGAAGTATTGTTGTCTATGAGGATGATGATGATGAGCTCACTAAAACACAGTCACGTAAATCTGAATATCCAGAGTGAGTACAAAACGACCTGAAGATCACAAGGAAAAGACCCAGTTAAGTGGCTTGATGTGAACAGAGAGAACGCGTTTTGATCATTACTGGCTGCGTTAAAAATGAAAAAGAGTGTGATACGATGATTGAGTCAGAGCTACAAACTATGCATATGGTTATGTCGTGTATACCTGAGTGATTAACAGATGAATGTACTAATGTCAATGAAATCACACATTTCATTCGCGCACATTATGTGAGGGTCAGTGGGCTGATGAGAATAGCCTTACTGATGAACAAGGTTCTAGTATTGTTCCGTTCAGGGAGAAACACAAACTCGCAGTGCATGGGTGAAAAGAACGGGAGTCAATGGAATAGTTGATCTCAGTCGAGAGCGAAACAACTGTAGGTTCGCACATGTTTAACGGTGTACGGCAGTCTCATTCTGTAGGTGATTCTATACTGTCATTCGACCGTTTCCTCCGATAAGTCACGTACACAGTAAACTGTGTCGTCCATTTTTTGCAACTCAGGATACACTCCGAAGCAACCGAACACCAGAACAGCGCATTAGCAATTGTTTCCCGTCGTCGGCAACGATTTCAGCACCGTCTCCTAGGCTTCTGTCTTTATTTATTACGTTTGGTAGGCTTTTGTGAAAACATTTCAACAGTTTTGCTCTAGGGATTGCGAATTGTCGATCATCCGTTCCCTTGCTTCTCGAGTACTGTGCCTCGGGAAACTTTGTGAAACTACTAATGTCTTACGGTGGCTGTAAGTTACTAATCTCGGTGAAGACAAATGTGTAACCTTGATTCGCCACTCATTCCAGGGTTGCGTGCTTGTCGCTTTTGTTCATGACACTCTTATCAACTGTGTAACCTTCTTTAGACCTCCAAGTCATTTCGTTTACGCCCAACAACATCCAGATGTATAATTCCGTTGAAATTAGCTTGGTGTCTAATCTTGCCGAAAAGTAGCAAACTGTTGTCTTCGTTGGGGATGATGTGAAAATTTATGAGCCATTTGCAAATTGTTTCATGTGTAAAGTAACCTCACCACTAGATGTTGAAGTATAAGTTAAAAGAATCTGAATAATCGATGGTTTTAGTAGTTAACTTTTCTTACCACATATGCAACTTAGTTATGTGTGGACGAGAGTTCAGGGGATCAAAACATCATAAGACAAAAGGCATTTCATGACTACAGTTCATTGCACTAAAAACTGTTTATATCTTGCAAGCCGTCGTTTAAAACATGAAAAGCATACAGTAAGTATACTTTTAAGGTACCCAAATTAGTTGACGAGTTCAATTTTAGCAAATTACATGTGTATACATTAAATACGCGTTTAAAGTGACGAGTAAATCATTTGAAACGAGCAATTATTGTGAAATTCGCTGTCCCACCCGGTTAGAATCACTTGCTTGTGCTAGTTAGGTTGAGTAAGATCATGCAGAAATGAAAGCAGGTTTCAAAAACATTGCCTTCTGTGCTCAAACCGGGTTAATTACTCGCAACCGGCGCTGACCCATTTGCTTACAATCAAGCGACATTTATTTGTATACTATATGTGCAACAGTCAAACATTAAGTCTACATCTACAAGCAACAACTACGAACTACGGCTACTGCAACAAGAGACTTGCGCCGCGATTGCCGCATGAAGGAAGTGCTTTAAAACTTCCAGTTCTGAGGACCTCGGTTCCAACTTTCGTAGCTGGCGGTTGCCCTGCTGAAATTCCTTAAGCACCTGTTGTCACTCACTGAAGAGAAATTACGAACACATGAACGTGAAGGTACTGTTCTCAAGAATCGCAAATGGGACCGCAGACGTCGGTTTAACGCTCGTTTTGCACACTGGGCAAACCGACCGCGTAAGCCAGTGAACGTCGACAGTTGGATTCGAACAATTTATTGGGGCTGTATTTTTGTCATTAAACGAAATAATAGAATTAACCATCACTTACTGTCACTTGTCCACGTCTCAAAGCAATGAATATCAATAATCGGTGAAAACACGTACTGTATGAATAATCGCTGTTAAAGCAAAAACCGCAAATATCGTCAGTTTATGTAAATGAAAAAAGAAATTCACGATCTGGATTTGCACTTTAAATAAAAGTTAGACGTAGCTCCCGTTAACAGAGAAGTATTGGGAGCCAATAGTATAAGTGTAAAACTTATAGTGGCGCACTAGATAAAGAGCATTTATCATGTAACGGATCTGCTTAGTTTCTTCATGTCCCAACCCAACAGTCGAGTGAAACGGACGCTGGTTTTTGTAAGCGGAGTATATTGAAACACCTTAGAGACCCCAATAGAGTTTAATTAATATGTTCGTCGAGCTTGGCATTTAGGTTGCAAACGTTTCATCACCAAGCGAGGTGACATCATCAGTACGTATAGTTTTGAATGTGGCGTTTGATGATGATGTCACCTCGCTTGGTGATGAAACGTTTGCAACCCAAATGCCAAGCTCGACGAACATATCAATACCAAAACCATCAACCCGAGCTAAGAAAAACACCACCACTGTTCCCAACCATCAGAGTTTAATTAAGAACAGCATGCAGAACGCGGTATGATAATGGCCTGGTTTTACACAGAGTGTGTGACGTCTGTCGGAACATCTTTTTGTTCATGTATCGCTGAATGCACTCTGTCAGTAGATGGTAATGGCAAAAAATATGCTACAATATTTTGACGTATTTTCTGGTACGTTGCCATTCAGAAATGCAATTTCACTTTGTATGCGACTAGTTATGGTTCTTCAAACCTGCCTAACTCACATATTCTCTTGCAGCATTGATGAATTATCTCTCTCTCTCTCTCTCTCTCTTGTCACATTGGCAATAGTCCTGGAATCATCACTAACTACCTAACGTCTGCTGACGCTTATCGTAACAAACGTTTGTGTCAACCAAAAGCTAGGTTCTTGTTCAGCAAGTTAAGGGTTTTCGCAAGATCGTAAACATCTTCGAAGGGTTGAATCATGTACGACCAATTCTCGTTTCTGCTTTAGTCCTTGCATGGCTACAATCTACTTATGTGGAATCAAAGTCGGTTTAGGTGAACACGTTGACCAGTCTGCAAACAGTTTTCAATTAATGCACTAGGTTTTTCGTAACCGCGTGGTTGCTAAAATCCACCCGTTAGTGCACAGCTGTTGGTTACATCCATATACACTCATGTGCTTCCTGTCTTATCTCCTATGAAAATGAACAGTAGTTCGTTTCAAATTGGACCCAACTCATATGCACTCGCATCCCTTGCGTTTCGCTAGGCCTTTCAACTAGCCTATTCCTTTCCAAAATGACCGTGCGAGCTGAACACTAGACACACAAGACCGTGATTTAACGTCTGTGTGAGTATTGATTATTGTGAGGTTATTGGTGTCGTTTAACCCACCCGCATCATGAACCTGATGGCGGAGGGGTGTAGCTTCCGGTCCGGATGAGGAAGTGCAGTTCTCGAGTTCACCGCCTCTCTTCAAAGCAGACCAACCGAGAGACATATCTGAGTGCAAAGGCTGTGATCGAGTGTGAGTTGTGTTTAGTCTGAACTAAGAGCAACCCCCGAAATTGCATCGGCTGTTTAACGCACGACCGTTCGCCACATCCGTACTCAGGCCCACGCGTGTCTCTGGGACAGACGTCCTTACATCATGTGACACCCCGTGTAACCATTTAACCACGTGACAAACCAACTAAGCTACTCTTGCAAGACAGCGGAAAAAGCGATGTAAGTACACCTTTAAAGCAAAATGTAATTTCAGCTGTCAAGCTTCGTTTTTGGTAAACATGACGACACTATTTGGCAACATTTTGAGCAGCATCTGCGGTCTCAATGACTGTTTGTATCCTGAGCTATTGGCAAGCTGAGAAAGAGAGGGCACATTCATTTTCTCCTACTATAGCGTATACATATTAAGAAATAAACCAGTAACCGTAAAAGCAACGTCTTGGAAACTGAGTTTTTTGCACCAATTTATTTGTTTCTTCTCAGTCGTTTACCTAATTAACGTCCCTCGCTTTTTAAAAATCAAAAACGTCACAATCACAACCGGCTCTTTTTAATATTGTGTCAACAGCTGTAATTATTCCGCTAGGATATTTTCTGTAAGGCAACACAGTGGTCCAACGAGTTGCCGTAGACACCTCCGAAAACAGAACAGATTGTATCATCAGGGAAAAATCATTACAACCCAATTCTTCTGTTTAACTGGTTTAGCAACAAACGCATTCAACGTTTTCCATTCCAGGAAGTCGACAATTTCACACTGCATACGCAAACACACATACAGCACGCGGTCACTTCAGGCTTACGTAAACCTGGATTTTGTAGACCAGGCGATTCGGAAAGTTAAACGCTCGACTTCCTACTCTGAAACTTGGGGCTTATGTCTGTATGATTCTTTAGCCACGGGCACCAAACAGCTCCACTGTCTGCCCTCTCCTCGTGCTGCTGAACGTGACACTTGCTGACGATTTATCGGTATTCGCATGTGTGATTACAATCCTATTTGTATGCAAATTTTCCTTGCGATTTCCTCACGCTGTACCATCCATCGATGATCCCTGTTTCTCTTAAGTTTTACCAGCTGTTCGCATGTTTCGAGCGCATCAAACAGCGCGATGGGGAAAAACTGAACTTGGTGACCAGTTTTGGGGGATTACGGTCACTATGTAAGCACGTTTATGTGCTAATGTGAATTTATTGGTAGCGCTGCTTTGGCTTAGCGTCAAATAATGTTTACTTTTCACTTCGTGATCATGATATTTTTTTTCTGATATGCATTCTCGAGTTTCAGACAGGACCAGCGTGTTACAAAGGTTACACTTACAGTCGTAATTATACAAGTTGTTTGTCATTTGCTGGAAAATATGGCATTTCCGGTCCCAGCGACATGCAGATAGCAAGTGTACGGTAGTAGGTACTTTACTGGAAGCCTCCGTTAGTCGTTATAGAGAGAGGTTTCACAACTACCATATCCAGAAGGTGTACACTACGGTGTCCGACACCTCTACTTGTCACATCCCACTTGTTATTCGAATATCCATATAGATGCGGTGTAGACCATAATGGGAAGACACACTTTTAACTAGATGCTGATCTCGTTGAACGTGCTGGAAAAACTGGGACCGCAGAGTGAAAAATTATTGTCATCTTCATGTATGTATACGGACAACGCCCAGCATCACCCAGAACGAAGTCCATAAACTCATATTTGAATCTGGTGCTAACCCTTCGGTAGGTTTTTAGACCAACTGTGCCGATATTTTCCGGCCGGATGATCCGGTGGTTACCAGACAACAAAATACTACTGATATACCTCAGAATCAACCGTTAAGATGTTGATAAGAGAGATTGACGACATAAGCTCACACGTTGTGTCTGGTTTTATCTCCTTGCATCTTTACAGATGCAAGTTTATGTTGTTGACTTGGTGTCTGTTAGGAGGCAAACTCACCAAAACAATCTAGTCAGGACATCGGTGACAGCTGATAAAATCAGTCATCATTTCAAACCATCCAGGGCCGCGGTGACGGCTGACGAAATCAGACAGCAACAAAGCACTGGGGGGCACGTAGGACCGACATGCAGGACACATGCCAGCCCGAGAAACTAGCGCCTATGGCTGTGGCCTTACTTGGCCACTTGGAAACGAAGTGGCCTAAACAGGCAGGTATTTACAGACTTTTCATTCATTTGGTCGAACTGGTTTTGGCAATACAGCGTGGTTTTCCACAACCGTGTCTTTCTTGTCTCCGCGCAAGTAGACTACTAGAGGAAGCCGCATAGCAGGAACCCAGGACTAGCAGTCAAGCAGTATTAGAACGTTTTGCAAGGGAAGGGCGCGTTACATCAGTGTCCAATTGGGCAGAGCATTGGCAGATGTGGTCTACTTGCGGGGAAATGAGAACATGTTGGAATGGACTTTATGCAGCAAAATTTATCTAGGGAATCGATAACAAGAAGTGAATGCACGTACTTAACGGCACTGTGAAGACAGCTTGAAAGGTCTGCTCTTTTATGTCATTTCTACGTAGGCTAGCCGATGCTAGTTGACCTCACTTTCCGGTTTAAAGATACGTTCAACACCCTTTCGCTGAACTCAAAATTCAAACAGGAAACGCTGTTAATGGCTATAATTAGTCGATCACAAAGTTAACCCCTAAATGGTCAGACTATCGCATACCTTTAACGCAAATTATCGCATGCACGGTTACCTTCGTAGAGGCCTACACAACAAATCTCAGCAAGGTTACAACATGTCTGCGCTGCAGTGGTGCATATCTTTGGCACGGTCCGAACTAGAACTCCGGCCACTCATTCATGAGGCAACCTTGTTGACCACTGCGCTATTGACCTCACATCAAGCACGACCGTATTATCACATGTGAATGTGCAACCAATTTCGCTTGTGAGTAATGATCAGGTTGCCCGATCGCCTAGAAAGGAGACACAATAACTGTCCTGTTGACTCCAGTCGATGACACCTCGACTAGGACTTCTCTCCAAGATGAAATCACAGAAACCATTGCCTTGTCGAACGATATTTGGATCATACCCATTTGATTTCCCCGAAGGCACGTCGGATTTGTGGGTCCCGGGTTGACTAATTGGACCTGCGTGCGTGTGTGGATGTGTTTGAGTATCTTCACACCCTTCTTAGTTCAATTCAGTAGACCGGACAGTAGCCGCACACAACTACGTCTCAGCAAGTTTATCGTGCTGGAACCAGATCGAACTCTTGGAGCACAAGTGTGTCGAACCGAACAAAAAGGAATTCGCATCCGGGATATATCTTTTTTCGGGAAGAAACAGGTTTCCAGAGAACAAAGCGCCTCGACGTGGACAACATTTTCGAGTGAGCTATCCACGCCGATCTCGATTACGGCACAAGTTGCCTTCATCACGACACGGAGAAATAGTCAAATAGAACATGTTGGCAGGAAGTAGGGCGACACCGCTCAGTGACCGGGCCACAAAACTGAGAGATCTCAAACGACGCTTATTTGTTTCGCAGCAGAGTCCACAACGGCTGCGATGAACCCGAATAAAACAGCACGACGTGTGACGAATTCAATGGAAAAATTGTTGGATTTTGATCAGTCTTAGTGATTTGTTAATCTCTTTCGTCCATGAATTCAGCCCTTTTGTTATCTGAAATACTGAGTTCCCTTGATCCAGTTCACCAATAACAATAGAAGACATTTGTCCCGAGATGTTAACATTTCGTTTACTCTCTTCAATCACGAACGTTAGAATATGTGGGACATGCGGATAGCATCGACAATCGGAACAGACAGCGATTGGGTTTACATGAAACAAGGACTGTCATCAGTTCCAGGGCAGACAAACTGCGTAAGTCAACAATTTGTACACACACGGGGCCGGATGAGAAGTAGTGATTAGCAGTTTCTCGGAGGGAGCAATTTCGGATTCCGATTGCACAACAATACTTGAACGCGTTGTCGGGGTCAACAACGTGACCTGTTTCCATGATGTGCTTTGTACTGGATAAAGTCGGATTTTGTCTCAATCTACCGGTTGGTGAACACAACGTCCAGATGGCACAATCTGTTAGAAAGATATCGTATTTTTACTTCATTCATTTACACTCATCATCCCATGCTGGGTCCCAGTCCAGCATTACCATTCAAACGCCAGAACGGTTAAACACGCGTGTGTGAACATCCTAGTTTTATCAATCGTGGACCTTGGTGACCAAAACATTTGGTCGATGGGGCCGAACGACTTGGCTGGAAGGGCTTGCAAACACCCAACCAACAGTCAGTCGATCTGGCTGTCGTTTCGGTGACCCGTCGTGCCCGTTAGCCCGCCAGACTCGGTTAGATGGCGTTGTCGTTTCGTTAGGCCCTTTAGTCTGAAACCCGGATTTTGGCGACGCAACAGAGTTCCGGGACATAAAACGCATTTGGTGAGCCGCTGGCATGCGGCTTGCTGGAAAGAGAAAGATGTGGGTTAAAAACTCGATCGAAGTGACCACCAGAATGTACCGTCATGGCTACTGCGGCGAGAGGGGCACGGTAGGTTCGACCGCCTCCGCAGCAGTGGTCGACTTAAGGTGTTGTATAGCAGGCAACATCGTTTGTGAGTAGTATGGTGAGTATATTCGGAATCAACAAACAGGTGTCAATGCCAGGAAGACGAACGGCCAGAAGCAACTATTGGAATGGTGGGTCCGCACCATGAGGGAAGTGACACCAGGACGAATGACAATGCGCTGCTGCCTAATGTGTGTGATTGCACGAGTCATGCAACTGAGAGTGTGAGTTCGTGCTCCTCTTTTAACATAACTTGTGTGGAACCTCATGCAATAAACAACTTCGTAGACCAAGCACTTTTTGTGGTCACAACAAAGGCAGGTCCTGACTGAGAAGATCCATACCTTCTGAAAACAGTAAGTCATATTCCTTGCTGATTTTGGTCGTACTATATTCCAAAGCCTATTACTACGACAGTTATGTAGTATAGAGATTTTAGTTAGGCGATACGCATGTATACCTATTCTGACGGAACGACACAGGAAAGCAAGACTAAATTAGACAGTAGGGTTCTGCACATGGTGCTGTTATATGGAACAGAATTAACCAGACGAACAAGCCAAGATTCATTCTGCTGCATCGTGTTGTAAGACTGTGTGTGGAGACCAGGTGGTCGGATAGTTCCGATGCGCCCCACCTAAACACTGTGTAACATGTGACCACGAACCCATTTTGTACATTTTGAGTTGAGTCATTTTATGCTTGGGCGATCATGCCAATATAAATGAACTTTGAAGACCTCCGCTGCCACTACTCAGCCATGCTCATTATCCGTCCTTTTGTCTTAAATGTGAGTGCGTGTGGTATTGCGACAAGTGTGAGCCTGTGATATTGCAACAAATCAATCCGTAAACTAATTAGCAATCAGGAGGGGATATCTGTATCAAAAATACCATATTTCTCAACATTTTTCGTCCTCTACATTCACTGTTTTCTGCCAACCAAGAATGTACGCTTGAGTTTCACGTCTACCACTGTATCACACTCCTCTCACACCAATACAATCTAACCTAACCCACTACTATCTATTACACTGATGCTTTTCCGCGCATTTTTATCAATATATCTGTCACATTCTGTCCTCTGAAATAGGAGCGTCACTCAAGATTTCAGTGACTTTCACACAGCCTTCTTCACTAAACCAGTACTTCAGTCCTGTTGGCTATTGAGGAGTTATTATTTAGGCACATTCTACAGTGTACAGTTGTCGTTATATCGTTACGACAAATGCAATCAACTTTCGTTTATGGGAGCTTACGGAAAAAATCCTTTTTCCCATTGTTGATGAGTAGTTGGGGTCAAATTAATGTAAGTTGAACACCAAGACTGTGTCATTAAATTGGTTCCCGAGTACACATCCCGGCAATGACAAAGCTATGCAATAAAACAGCAGGGGAATATCTCAAGTGCAGTACTCCTATTCGAAACAGGCTGGCGAGAAAATCCATTCGAACCTGAAGACTGAGAACAACTTCACATGATGTCCAGTTTGAATCGACTAACTCCTCCAAACACTCATCCATATTCTAGAACCTCGCTCAACAGGTTTGATGAATTCGGAGATTTCCGCCTGACTTGGAAGCCACATTGCTGTGGTTATTGGTTAGACCTAACACGTAGTAAATGTGTATTTCATCCAGACAAACCAGCAATCTGACCTTTAACATGAGGGAACTGAATCATTCATTTGTCCCTTTGAGAACCACAGAAACTTGCACCTTCGTTTCTCCCTTATCCACAACGGAATGAGAGCTTCAAGGTCTCGAGAGAAAATGAAACGTTGACGTTGTTTTGTATGAAATCGCAACCCATAGCTAGACCCGATTGGATCCCATCAAACCAGTTTGAGAGATCACTATATAATCGGAGCAAAATGGTGGATTGTCACTGTTAATGTTTACTGTCATATGTGATCTACACGAACACAACTGAACTAACCACTTTTGCTATTCGAGCGGTCAGGTTTACTAAAGCAGTAACCAAAATGCAACCAAAAAATATCATGGGAGGTTGACTTTTTCGCAATTTCTGCCTCGACAAATTTTGTTACGCATCTCTGCAGGTGCCGACTGTAGACAGCAGAACATGCAAACAAAATGAAAGCTGAAAGTTTACACTCACTTTCTGGCGGGACGATAACAGTCTCAGAGTTATTCTGTTTGTACATACGAAACGAGGTGGAAATATCTGGTATCGGTGGCCCCTACGCACCGTAGTTAGCGTTTGTTTCTTAATGCAAGCGGAATTCAGAGTCCTTGTAGAATCAGGCGCATGCTACACCATTGGGTGATGTTTCACATTCAATGGCCTAGTCTTTTTCGTTGTTTTGTCGTCTTATGATTGGACACTCATTTGTTTAACTCATATCACTTGAGACCCCGGTACCTTGGATGTAAGCTGGCTATCACTTCTGTTGTCACAAAATGCTCCACATTCGTACTTTTATTCACATAGTGTGGTGGATTGCCAGGTCGGGGGTGCGAGTTTTCGAACGCTCGGCCGAATACCTCAACGTGGGGGAGGTACGTTCGAAAACCTGCCGCGATCGGATCAAGGACAACGAGCGCGACCGGACGAGTCATCGCTCGACTAGATCGGACCAACGGGCGAGGCAGGGCAGGCGAAATACGACAGACGGCCAGATCGGAGGCGTGGTTTTTCCAACATTCAGAGGAACATCTCGACACGATGTTGGAATACGGTCAAGGCCA
>QNGE01000922.1:141088-160609 GCA_008508345.1 Paragonimus westermani
CCAACATCGTGTCGAGATGTTCCTCTGAATGTTGGAAAAACCACGCCTCCGATCTGGCCGTCTGTCGTATTTCGCCTGCCCTGCCTCGCCCGTTGGTCCGATCTAGTCGAGCGATGACTCATCCGGTCGCGCACGTTGTTCTTGATTCGATCGCGGCAGGCTTTTGAACGTACCTCCCCCGCGTTGAGGTATTCGGCCGAGCGTTCGAAAACTCGCACCTCCGACCTGACAATCCACCACAATATGTATACTCAATGCAGTCGCTTTCCTTGCAATACGTTGACCACCCAATTAACTACTGTGAATGCCGAAGTAGTATAGTATAACAGTGAAATCCTACCGCTCACCTTAGCAGTACTTCCGGTTCCGATCAGTTCTCGTTTGGGCAAAACAGATTGCTTTTTATGCTCACTTCTTTTATCTGCTTCTCACAAAATATGCCGACGACTAATAAGGTGTATTGGAAGCTTGTTCAGTTAAATTGGTCTTTCCCAACGGGATGATTCTGCTGTCGCAAAAGATGGCTAACAGTAGGCTTACTATTGCAGGAAAACAATTGATTCGCTGGTTTCCAGTTGCACAACGAAAGATAGATTATCAGCGATGGTTAAAATACCTCGTTTTTGACGGCAGGTATCGTTCAACCAAAGCTCGGGATTGTACCCCTTTCTGATCCGTGTGATAAGCTCATTTCATCGAAACCAACTGGTCTATGAGGTCGTATTGCCTTTTCTTCAGGTAGAAAAAGAACTCAGTGCCGTGAACAATATGCTAGTCAAGAATTGAACACAGTTGGACATTGTTAACTATAGAAACCCGTGTTTTTTAACATTTAAATTGACCCTGAAATTTTTTGAGCTGTCAACCTCAAGGATATCGCTAGCATACTCGTTAACTCTCGCTTTTATTATGTGTTTGAAACATTAAGTTCACCAAGACGGCAGGAAGACATATACTATGAGATGTAAGCATTGCGTTCATTCTCCTAGGTCGACTACGTAAAACAACCGGTTGTAAAGTTTAGGGGTATGGCGAAAAGATAATGAAATAAACTATCATCACACGGGTACAATCAGGGTTTACTGCCACGGTAACGAAATTGATTGCGTCAGCACCCTTTGCCAACAGAGGGCCAGTGCGTTACGTGGAATTAAAAATGTCTCGGAGAACGCCAACAGTTTGTCGGTGCAGCTGCGTAATAGGACCATAAACGAAGTGACGGGGTCAACCACAATTCCTGCTGCGATTAGGTGTTTCGTGATCAAAGACGTCGGATTTCTGTTCAGGTGTTGGCATGCTGGCCGGCATTGAGGCATTGTTTGCACCAGCCACTTGGGGATGTGTTCTGCCTCCATCTGTCGTACGTTTTGGTCTGTTTTGTCAATGTATGAGTCACTGCAGCTGCAGGTAATCTGGTAGACGACATGAGAGGCAGAAGTTTTCAATAAAGAAAGGTTCATCCTACCAGTGGAAAACAGCAAAAACAATCCCACTGCGGGATGAGTGCGACAAATGACAGATTTCAAGTTTTCAATTAACTCGGTAATATTATTGTGTTATGATATGTGTTCATGATACATAGTGACCTTTAAGTAAGTTCTATGGCTGAGCCTGTTCAGAGTTCAATTTCGCAAGCAGAACTGTGGAGTGGTTTGCTGCTATCAGGTGATTTACCGGAGTGTGTGAGGTGTATATAGTGAAACCCTACAACTGTTAGTCCGTAGTCTTTATATTAGAAACGTCGGAAACAATTCCAGTCCAAACCAGCCGGGTCAATCACTCTGCCGAATGGATTTACCAACCATACGGTTAAGTGTTTTCCATTATGTAAAAACGACTTATAGTTAGGCATAAAGAAAACATATACTTCATTACGTTCAGTATGAAAAGAATTTGGTCAAAAAGTGGGGAGAGAAAACCTTTGTATAAAGCTGGATTAAGGAAGTAAGGTGGGAATGAGTTAACCAAAACTTTAAAGTAGCTTAACTTCTATGTATTACCCATATTAAGATATCTCATGTTTACAATCTGTCATATTTACTGATGAGTCACTCAGAAAAACAAAATTCCATCCGTTTCATTTCTCACAGAGCATATTTATTGCCAACCTGGTCTATTACGAATTCAAACCAATTTCCGTAATGGGAGCCATATACGAACCCCACACTTGGGTTATCGTCACAGCCTGGTTGATTGTCTTTTCCTCACTGATTTTTATTCCAATCATGATGGTGGTTCAGCTTGCGCGTGCCAAAGGAACGCTGAAAGAAGTGAGTTTTTTCAAGATGGCAAATTTCTGCAGGTATATTGGTAAACTTTTTTGTCTGGCTCACTATGACGTGACTACCGACAGAAGACGTTGGGGAACTGTTATTTTGTTGGCAAGTAGACTGATAGAATATCGTTTTTATATCCAAGAGACTAGTGGCACTGGGGTTTAGAAGAG
Source organism: Paragonimus westermani (assembly GCA_008508345.1). Taxonomy (NCBI): domain Eukaryota; kingdom Metazoa; phylum Platyhelminthes; class Trematoda; order Plagiorchiida; family Troglotrematidae; genus Paragonimus; species Paragonimus westermani. The sequence continues at coordinate 143,535 of QNGE01000922.1, forward strand.
AAGTGATTTACGTCTAAAGTGTTCCATCCAGATTGACGGACATTCCCCCCCCCCAACTACCTATATGAAGCACCGTCAGGGGAACAAGAAACCGACGAGAGATAGATGTGGTTAGCTTGTATGTCTTCAGTTGAACTTAGTGATACCTATTGGCAAGACAATATCGTATTTCAGATTACTAGTCAGGCCTTGAAATATAGACTCCATCATGAGAACAAAACGTCACATAATTATTAGACTGTCCAATATCAGGATCACGAAGGTGTGTTTCACTTCATTTAACATTGTTGGTCCTCGTTCAGCAAAAGACTCCATTCTGCAGATAACGGGAAACATCAGATTCCTGTCAGCAGAATGGTCTGTTCTGTCTACCTTCTCTTTATTTAGCTGATCAAATCATTCCAGAAAAAAAGCCCCCCCAATGGCGACAAACTCCATTCTCATTTAATTTTCCTTTTTTTCTGTCCACGGTTGATAAACTGCAATGTTTGGATTAAGCGGAGGTTATTGAAGTGGTAGTTATCAGAATCTAGTGTCTCTTTGCCCTAGTTGACTACCAGTTTATTGTTACACGTGATATAATTTCTGAACACTCTGAACGTACTGAAAGCGAACACAATGTGTTCAAGGCTATGATAGTATTCTACTGTGACTATATCCGGGTGGCACAGTATGGCATACCAACCACCAAGCTTAGTGTGAGATGAATATCCACTTGCCCATCGTGATAACCACACACTGGTATAAAGAAGTGGGTTAGTCTTAATACCCTGCATAAACGTGACACGTTTTAATTAATCCAACCATGTAGTTCATGATCTTCTAGCATCTGAAGCTTTGTCTCTTCATTTCAGCGTTTACGCTATCTCATCACACCGGAAGCCAGACCAGTGCTTAGCGCCCAGAAGATGCAGACAACCGACGTTGAGGACAATGAGCAGCACGAAAAAGGAATTGAAAAACCACTCAGTGCACAAAAACTTAAGGAAGCTGACCCAATCTGAGGCTTCAGCTAATTTGAGCACGCGTGGTGTGATGCGATACAGTGTCTACTTTTTTTTTAACTTTGCATTTAAATTTAACTGGGCATCAGAAATCGAAATTGGCTGCTAGTCTGACAACAATCTTCAATCCTTCATTGAACGAATCACCATTCGTTTTTCTCCAAATTGGATTATTGTCTCGCTGTAGCGCGGTTTTTTTGGAAAGACGAAGCATTATCAGTTTAAATTATCATCTTTCAGTTCAGAGTGTTGCTTAATGAAGCCTAAGTCATCTATAGCTTTGAACTCAACCTCGAATTTTTGGTTCATTAGAACAGTTATGAATAGCTCTGTACCATTTGTTCAAAAATAAGGTTTCAAATCACATATGAGCACCTACAATTATTATCAACATTCTCCTCTGATGTATGGTTTATTTAAGCCTTTGCTTTACATTGTAGAATTTCAAAGTTCCTTGACACGAACCAATTTGAACACAGTTCACGTTTACACTCCTCAAATTAGGATGTGACGAAATTTTAGTGAACATGGTGTCCATTGTGTAATTTTTTTGGCTACTATACATTGCTCTTGTGGAACAGTCCCCTCGAATTCTGCTACACGTGCACAATTAAAAGTTCACTTACGGAACGGGGAAGGGGAAGTAAATGTGTTCAAAGTTGCAACAGGCGGCGAACAGTTATTTGAAAGTCAAGTTAATGTCACGTTAATATCGTGCCGTATCATCTTTTTTTGTTACACACTCTTCTCAAATGATCTGAACTCGCAAAAAAAAAACGAAAAAGGTCAGTATGTACTTATTACATCGTTACCCAGCATGTGTAAATTCGAAAATAAACACTCATCAGACAAAAAGTACACGTGGAATACCATCGATCAGGTCAAACGGCGTTTGGACATTTGCAGCATGTGACGTGGGAAGCTGGTGAACGCTAGGTATGCACCGAAATTGTCAGCAATCTGTCACAGTGACCAGGTAGCGGACAGTTACTGGGACCACGTGGATTTCATCAGTACCATACACATCCGTTCTTTATTGGTTCACGTGAGGGTCTTGACAATAACCACTAGAAACAGAAATATAACAAACTGGTCTGGTTTCAAAGTTTTACTATCAGACCACCTATGATTCACTTACATGAAAAGTATCAAGAATGTCATTGCTCGAGTAATCAGAGACAATCATAATTTGTCAGGATTTCAATTGGGCAAAACTGATTGACCCGTTTTTGAGGGTGGTGAACGATTAAACTATTCCGAATCCCGGAAAATAACTCCTTTGGGCAGCCCGGCGTGAATTGTACAAGCGGACTCCGATGGTTTCATATACCGTTACAATTCGATAACCTACTCCCCTGAGTCGAATTGTATTTATTAAATAGCGGCAAAGTGAACACAATGAGCACGTCGTGCCAACACAGTGTTGTTGAGTGTAGTAAGTAATTTAGACTGGAACAGACCCGTCAGTGTTCATGAATTAGTCCGTCGGATTACTTCGTTCTTCAGCTTCATTAAAACATGTGAACGAGCATCCATAAAAACTGATTGTAAACTATGAACCTGTTTCTCCATCCATACACGGCTTACTGAAGTACAGCTGAGAAAAGCGATGAACTTTTGATGACCAGGAACCGTTACTTTAGTGATATCGCAGCACTCGTTTGATTTACTTACTAACCCCGATCATGATACACACAAAAAATGATGGGTGATTTTCACTTTTTCATGGAGAACGCAGTACTTCAGACTTTCTCAAAACGTACAAATAGATCAACATTTTCGTACATTTCGTTTAAAACACGTTAGGATACATCTGACGTCGTTAGGCCATAGTTTTACAAAACACTAAACGGTAGTATATATTTTATGAACCGTTCTTTTTGAATTATTCTGGATATTTTCGTCTTCATGTGCTTTCGTTTATTTTCAATCGTTCACGTTCTATATATGCTTCCTGTTATAAATATTTTCCCCATAAAATCGATAACTCGTCTATCGGCATATTTCTTACTCACGTCACTTTCACCTTGTCTTTATCATTTGTTTTTGTTTTATAAGATAACTGTACCATTAGCATGCTCCAAATTTAACTATATGCAATTGGTTCCCGTTAGTCACAGTGATTCTCGATATAACACCCATGGTCTCCCTGTCTACACATTACCTTTCTAATTGATTTATCTGTGACTGGAATGGGCATACCATACTATGAGTTAGCTTCCGTAGTTCTTGTAACTCCGTTTTCACCACTATCAGTAGTATTAGTAATATTATTTAGACTGACTGCCGATTAGTCGGCATTATTGGATCGATCGACCGTGCACTATTCATTTGACACGCCCTAATCGGTCACCACAGATCCAACCGATCTGATCTCGCAGGCCGATAAAAATCCCCCGTCTTGGAGCAGGACACAGTCGAACAGAAAAAGAAAAGGTGTTTCTGGATTTGCGAGGGCAACAGTGGCATCTTCTATGAAAAAGTGAATGTAAACCCAAAATTCACCCACGTTAACCGAGATCGCAACTATTTCTGAACTAATTTCTCAAGAGTATTAGAGAACTTGTGCAATTTGCCTTTGTGTGTGTGCGGACAATTGCCGTTTGATCAAAGTGTACTGTTCCCCCGTGCTGACAGTGAGGAGCTCTAAAGAAACGAAATTAGGCCAGGGGCATTTTAGCTTTAAACTGGCAAGTTTGGTCAGTTTTAATGGATGGTCAATGTTAGCTATGAAGGACAAGAGCAAGTTGATGTGAGCTTTTTAATGCCTCCCGAGGTCACTTCTAGAAGCGCTTACAGTACCTTCAGTAACCCAGCCTAAATACGATTGACAACTGTTCAAATAAATGTGGAATAACGGAGATCTTGTATATTGTATACTGAATCGATAGTAATTGATGTGATAACATGTGCTACAATGTAGGTGATCCCAAATGTATTCGGGACTCTACATCCGACGGTTTCATTTACAACTTCGCCTTTAGAATGATAGAACAAGAAAAACACGTTACTGTCCAGATGTTGACCAGAAAACGCCACATGTCACTTCGAGTGAGCAGTGTCCCGCAACAGAATAACAGGATTACCTATATGTATTGCATTTCTGGCTTATCTCGCTGATGCGTTTTCCAGAGGAATGATATTTCGCACCCCCACTGCCCCATATCGTTACTGATCAAAATACCTGAAAACTTTCAATCGTGAACTTACTGTCTTTTCTAATCCGCACTAGGTGCAGACTGTTGTAAGCCAATAACGTGGATGGCACAAGAGTTATTTATTCGGAAAACCAATCCATGGTTTATTCGTTTTAACAGGATCACAAACAAAACACCTATCGGTGTTCGACACTCGTCTCAGAACGTCACGGTTGCCATGGCCGCCAATGCTCAGTTCCCTTACATAGCAAGAACCATTTCCTGCGATGCTGCACTTCAATGTTCCTTCTCGTACTTTTCCCGCGGCCATTTCGATGTCGAAATTCATGCTCTTCCCCCACTATCGAATAGTAGTGGTGTGAGTAGTATAGTGTGGTCGTTTGTCCTCACTGAAATAGTTGGGAGAGTTATTTGGGGACGTTTGCACATATTGTCTACAGGGTAGACCGACCCATTCTCATAAAATACTGTTGTATTTGTGCCCTCCAGCATATGGATTGATACCCTGAACGACACTTCTGTTCCATTCCTGGAAAGCGAATTAACTGAGCTTTCGTGTTGCTACGTAATTTATAGTGTCCAATCCACAAAAGTGCATTCGTTTCAATCCGCTGGATAGGACACAACAACCTGACGACGAACTGACCCAAACCAGTGGCTCTAACGTTCCATCGACCACAACCACTGTTGCAGCAATAACAGAAACTGTGTTAAGAGTTTACCTATTCGTACAAGTATGACAGTATTCTGTGGCGGAAATGGAGATAAATTCAACAACGGAATTTACTGGGGATCCTCATCAAGTCTGAATTATACGCATTGCGTAACTCTTGGCATCAAAGGACAAGATACTTCACTCCATACTGGTGTGTTCACGCCGACTATACCCTTCTTGTTTTCCTGTGTGACCTCAAAGCCGTCGATGCTTTGACCTTTCCCATCAAGTACGTTTTAAAGGCTATTGATTTGGCCTGATGATCACGCGTCTGTTAACAGTCCCTCCTCGACTGAAGGTATATCATCGAAGTTTGGTGACTGTGTTCCTTAAGTATGCATACACCCCTAGATCGTAATTTTTGTGGACAGCACCACTCTTGCCATGAGTTCCAGCAGGTTGTCTTGTTGACAAAGAGTAAGTGTCGACAGATGTACTTCAGTGTAAAAAAAGTGTGCGTAAACACTTATGAGACGTATATGCGCTGACAGCAACGGACGATTTCAGAAATAATGAAAAAGTCCTAAACATCTACGACCTGGTAAGCATCAGCTGAGTCAGTGTGAGACATGGGCGCAAGATTAACTGTTCACGCGAAGGCCGAAATGTCCTGGTCTGTCCTCATTGAACTGAAAGAACTGAGTCTCAGTCAACTAGTGAAGCGCTTGTGTTTAGCTTTGTCTATTCTTTATGAGGTCAACTGAAGAATCAAGATAATTCTTACAAAGAGAATGTTCGGCCTTTTTTAGACACTACCTTGCAGTATGCAGACATACCGATATGGTAAACTCTACCATGATGTCCAGAACAACAGCACTTTCCTGCAAGACGAATGAGAACAAATGAGGGGTTGACTGCGCCAGGTATTACACAATTGGGTTGGGGTATACGGATAAGGATGAACAAGTGTGTCTGAATTCATCGGTACTTAACTCGTAGGGAACCTACATGGAGTTTAAATGGTTACAATCATGGAAAGACAACCCAGTATTTCGGTGGATTAATGGGTCAAGGATCAGTCCTCCAATACAGGTTACGTGAAGAAAAGGTGCCGACAACTCATTTGTAAACCCGTGAAATCATCGGACAAAACCGTTGCCTACGTTGTCAAAGGAAACCACCAATTTTTACAAGACTTAGACTCTCGACTCAGTGGCTGATGAAGCGCACTGGATCCCGGTCATACATATTTCGTCACGGAGCTACGCTTAGAGGAACTTGTACGATAAGCCAACGTCGACCGGGGATTCTGACTTCACGAGCACGTGACTAAGCCATGCCTTCGTTGTCAAATCTCTCTGAAAATTGGGGCTAGGCTGTCTGAACTTGATTGTCAAAGGAAGATATCGATGATTTTCCTCGGTTTTACGCATCGTTGCGGTTCCATCCTGTTGGGCACAACAAGTAGCGGGCTAGTCGTCCTCTTTGATTAGACTTTGATAGAGAGGTTGCAGACATCTTTTGTTCTTTCCCTTGGTAACACTCTTCTAAGGACGCGAAGGATGTCACCTGAGCTGCTGCCACAAAAGAACTATCAGATCGCCAGTCTAGCGTTTTTGTCGAAGAGAGTTCAAACAACGGAACCATAGCCAAATCTTACGTTGTCAACGACTTGTGTATGACATCAAATTCTTGATCACTTCGCAATAACAGAGTATATTGATGATATGGTCCTCGTAATTGGTGGCTTCATCACAGTTGTAACTTAAAATTCAAAGCGCCAATCACTTGTCTTGCAAAAACTTTTCAACAGAGTCCTGCAACAACTGGTTCAATGGAAGTGTGTCGTCATATTCATAAACAAAGCTAAACTGAAATGAATCAACTAAAAAAAAGAACTTCTTCAGTTTTCGAATCGCTGTCAGGTTGTGTCTGACTAATAAACTATCCGTAAATTGTTTACGTATATTAAAATGTGAACAAGATCGGCCTACAATACTCTGCTTGAACTAGAGGTGGCTGTTGCAAACAGTCCAGTTCCGCTTATTCATCATCGCGCCAATAACACGTCCAATAACACGTCCCATATCATCATGGTTGGCAAGCCAGTAAAAGTACGAGTCATTTGTCACATAATTACGTCAAACCGTCCTGAATTAGGTGGCAATTGGGTGACTGAATTGACTCCCATTATATTACAAATGAATAACGAGGGTCAACGGTAACCGTAAGGTCAAGACAAATTTCTTTCTGAGCTCACAACGCTGGGTTGTGCAACTGAATCTCGATCACTTCCGTGGTTGTCAGAATATGAAATTAGTCTTCTTTGGATTGAGAGATTTGACAAGCGGCGAATGAGCTGGAAAGCCACTTCCGCTGAGACCTGGTGCCCTGAGTCAACGAGGTGCGGGAGCAGTACACTCGAGATTGCTTTCACATTGTTCTTAGTCAGTCATGTGGGGTGGTGTTCACGTATCTTCTGAGAAATGCACCTGACTGTACGACTGGCGTAACCTGCTCCACAGGAGTATGTGAAAGGGCAAACACAAAATGAGGTCACACATTTAGACAACGTATTTTTGGGTGGCATAGAAACTACTAGGTTGAGTCTGAACGAGACTCGCACGTGTGTCACAGTGTAGGCCAAGAACTGGTGGTCTCACCTTTTCACTGCGTGGTTGACTTGATAAACTAAAACACTAGCATCTCTTAACTTCTCTATTCTTGCCATTCAAATAGATTGAAAGCAGAGTTAGTTAGTGGTGAGTTAGTGAAAATTGAATTCACTTCATTGGTTTTCTCGCGCCCAATCTTCTTTCTGATCTGTTCGCACGAATTGTTTTGTCTCAAATGCATCTACTTTTAAGTACCCTTTTCTCAGTACTGTTTCCAGGTATATCAGTTCGACATGAGTTTGCTATGCTGTCTGTCCCGTGATCAACCTTTTGCTTGGATCGGTAAGGTGAACCCGCCAAATCATTAGTTAGACAACTGTACACACACGCACATCATGATCTATCGAGAGAGAGAGGTTTAAGAAATGCTGAACAAATTCACCAATGTGAACACAAAGCAGTAATTCAGTGTATGGTTATATGAAGAAACTCTTCACCGGATCCGCATGCTGATTTGTCCGGCCGCGAATGGAATGTTGTAACAAAGGTGGATCGTGTGCTTTATGAATCCTTTCCTAACAGGCAGCAATTATTAATTTACCTCGTGTGAACTTGCATTTAAACCATGCGTCCCTAATCCCGGTGCATGTATGGACAGCCTTTGTTTACTATTCATGTCATACCATTTTCCCGCTGGACTACACTAGAGCCGGTCGCTGCCGAATATTTTGAGATCACACTGACTGGGCTATTTAACCCCGTTTTCATGAACTTAATGTTGCGCAGACAGACGGTGACAGCTGTTCCTTTGTTTGTGCAGCTTTCTCACTCAAGTTGAACGTTCATTTTCAAGGGTCCATACTCCCCACGGGTTGTTAGTACGGCAAATTCGCTCACAAACGAACCTTGTTTAGGTTTCTACATAACGTCCAATTTGGGTCGACCACTAATAGTAGTGTAATTCAACCTGTCAACTCTACATAGTTGCATAGGTTCAGACTAAAGTTACCGTAAACGACTCAACAGCTTAGAGCGCTTACATCTACAAGCCGATTGACACACTTCCTGTTATGGTGACAGATCCACAACAACAGAGAATGTACATGATAATGCAGGTGCGTACCGATTCACTTTGTTGTGCCATGTCCTAGTAGGCCAGGCCCTTAGACCTAGTGAATCCCTACCACGAATGATACAAAACCAAGGATCTGTTGGAGTACAAATCTAGGTAAACAAAACGTAGTATGTTGACAGACTATCGTAAGCAGTGACCGGTTAATAAAGACATGTCCACCAGTACGAGTAGAATCACTCGAATGCGCGATATCGTGTGTCACTAAAATCCATATCGTGACATCTAATCTCATAACACTGTGCTAGCTTTGTCTGCCACTTTGGTGACCTGTAAAGAAACGTTGTCATTGACGGACTGTGCAAATGAATTGAAAGGTGAGACACACTATTGTGGATGAGTGACTTTTCCGCATGATTCAAAGATCTAACAGTTAATGTTGTTCTATTAATTCAGGGATTTGGAGCTACCGGGTGTGCGTTAAAAATCGTTTATTTTCACAGCGATCGCTTAACCTGTGTGGATCGGGTAACTTAATCGCATGCCGGATGAACCAAACGGGGTAATGGTGGCCATACATGGATAGATAAAGGTCAGGCGATAGGAAGAGAATCGGACGTGCATATTCGGTCGTTAATATTTATAAGTCAACCAATTTCATTGATAACTAGTGTACACTCATAATGGTAGATCATATCAACAACGATCAACCGGTTGTCTTATGTAACTTACTCAATCGTTTTTACTAGGACATGTACATTCCAACAATGTACCACGATGCATATGATAATCGCTTAAAAAACGAAGTGACGGTGAGAAAAATAAAAGGGATAGAATGGTAAATAAACGTAAAGAGACTCTCTGGTAAATCACCTTCTACTTCGAAATCAATTCCACTCATTGTTGGTTTGGTGGGATTGTAACTGGAAATAACAACTCATCTAGGGTGAAAATTCGGTTACAAAAAACGTGTGAATGTGGTAAGTAGTGTTTTTGAGGCTACTTGGGTTATCTCAACACTTTCAGCTTTTATGTACTTTTTTCACTAGTGAGTAGTAGAGGATTTGGGTTTATATAAGTTAAACACCACACAAAACTGATTGCAGAGGTTGCACACTCAAGCATATTTCAACTAGCCCATTTCAAAAGGAAGCACTGTACTTCAAATCCGATTAGGTTAGAACTCATCAATACTGCAAGTTCTTGCCACGGCCGAGAGTAGAACACTGACCACACTTTCCTGGGACTATCACATTGGCCAATGTATCAGAGACTTCACAATCGGCACGAATGAGCCATCTGATGCAAAATCTCAGTCACCACTGCTTGAGTTATGATAGCAAAGAGTCGGCATAGTTATTAGGCCAACAGATTGTGAACAATACAAACATATTTGCAAACCGTAACTGGACTTTGAATTACAATCAGAACGCAAGATAACAACAGTGGACCCTCTGAGATCCCGGTTCATTTGCTAACTTGATTTCGATTACATCACCCATGACAACAGCCACTCAGAGCGGCTGAAGCGTGAATTATTTCAGTTGACTAGAAACGTAGTGTTACTGTTAATCTATCATGTCAAAGGCAGAGATGAAGTTTTTGGTTGGACTCTAGCTACGTTTAGTATGCATTCTATCTTTGCAAATACCCCCATATTAAGTAAAACAAGCTTTACTCTGTAAATACATTCATCCATAAATGATATCCGACCGATCCTGAACAACTGTCTACTACTGAGTTATATAATAAAACTGAGTATTAGTCAAACTGATTCAAAAATTGATTGCACCTTCCGCACTCTCATAGACCTATCAGCCAGCCCTTTTCAAAGAGAAACATTAGGAAGGGGTCTTACTTTTGATTGAGCCCATCAGTGTGAACGGACGATACGAGGTCAACCAGTTATTCGCAGAAGGCTACGACCAATCACTATCGACAACGCGAACAGACTGGTATGTCAACGCGGGCACCAATCAGGATGGCACGCTGCTCCAGCATCGGATTTTGTTATAACGAGTACCGGAGTAAAACAAGTTGTTTAAGTGTGTCACCCGTTAAAACAAACAGGCTACAAGCGGAGTCGAGCCGACCAACAAGAAAGCGAAAGCGTCAGCAACAGTTGTAATTCTTCATTTTACTGATGCGTCTCGTCTACAAAATAACCGATAGAAACTCAATAAACTGAGATTTGTTTTGTGTCACGAGGACTGACTTTTGCTTTCGTTCCTGAAAGTGGCGATTTTCAACAAAAAACTGCAAGTGACAAAAGGTACACCACGACGAACCCATTGACGATTGTTCCGCCCGAACAGCTGAATGTGAACAGCACGAACAGACATGCGGACAACTGGTGCAACGAGTGAATTGTCACGTCTGTGAGTTAATGATTTAACTCTGCCTGTAAGCTTTGTGGCCCAATCAAACGGTGCATGTGTTAATTCACTCCTCACGGTTCAGATCAGTCGATTCAATGATACCTAATACGCAATCCCGATAACACCGATTCACAGTGTCCGATTGATATGACTATCTCCCTAGACCAATGAAACGTCAGAAAGAGCGATCAGATCGATTGGGATTTATGCGCTACAATCGGCAAAATTCACAGTGGAAATGCTCTCTCATGCTGAACGTGAAATAACCAGCTACCCAAATTGTTCATTAGAAAAGACATTCAAAACTGAGCACCGGTGAAACGAGCTCATCAGATGTCCAGTAGTCAACAGAAAACGAGTTCATTAATGCAATTGAGTATAGATGAGGAGGAGACTGTGTCAAACAATGCTAACCAAAGTAGTAGAAATGGAACAGTAATTGTAAATAGGAAGAAAACACAGTTACCTTGTCTGCCTTCAACCGTGTAGCACAGGTCATCATAATTGTTCACTGTGTGCAGACGAAGGTGAATTCAGGACCGACTTCTTACGAATGGACTAAGCATGTTTCAGCGTATTGGACCTCGTAACAAGCGTAGACCATGCCAAACAAACTTTAACATATTCAATAGTGGGTAAACAACAAAATGCAACTAAACCCGCCTTTAAGTTCGTGATGGACGGTAGCATTGACTACACGCGTCGGAAGTTCGAAATTATGATGCAGCTAAAGTAGGGGTCAGTTGTCTTAGGTTATATAAACATCAGCATTTATGCAAATCACTTTCTCGATTTTCCCGCCCGAATCGCGGCTTGTTATATCCGTTTTCTATTCCTCACGGCGTACGTTTTAGATGACTTCCGAACTGACCATTCATTCGGCCAAGTTCGTCATCATTGCACGTAGCTGATATTGGGGCTCTAAGATGACCTCACCTGGATACTTGCAAAATACCGAATGAGCAGTAAGAGAACTGGTCGCCTGTTATGTCTCAGTATGAAGGGGTAATGTTGTTTGAAATACGTTTTAGCTGTCAATACAAACACCGGCCCACGGGCGACATTGGGAACTGAGACCGCCAAGAGAATTAGACGCAAGAATCAGCTGTTGTATACTAAGATTTTTTGCGTGATGATGCTTAACCAGAGGCTGGTAGAGCAGTGGGGTTGATCTCCAGTTCATAGTTTGGTTACGCACAAATGATTGGCTCTACAAACGACACCACTTGAATCTAGTGCTTAGTATCAGACGTAATCAGCCGAAACACTCATTTGAATACAAAAGTTGCGATCGACTTTGAGTGACGTTTGCTTCGTAACGCAACAGGAGCACGGTAGGATTTTTTACTTGGCTCTTCTACGAAACTAAAACGGAGGTAGAACTCCTGCCGAAATCTTTTCAAGTAAAAATCAAAGGTGCATTTATAAAGATCACCCAAAACGGTCGGTTTTCCTGTGCGGACATTTTCACTGGCCATTTGTATAGTTCAGATGCAGCACCAGATGAGGCACCACCCACACACAATCGCAGCCTTCGCACCCGGAGTGATTCTGTTCACTGCCCATTCGAAATGATCGAGCAAGCTGAATGCTGCTCACACAAAGTTGTGGTTGAGTTTTTGAATGATTATTAGGTCGTTCCTGTTGCGAGATCACTGATGTTGTGGTTCACACGCCAGTCCCACAATCACGAGGGCTGTAGTGTAATCCCCGATCTGGACTAAGGGGTGCACCACTGCTGAGCTCCATCAAGACTGAAATCGAGTCCACCGCTTCATCTCAAAGTACACCAGCCAGCAGGTTTGTCCGAGTGCAAAGGCTGCGACGAAATGGGTGTTGTGCTCAGTTTGAAATCACTTAACTCACCGAAGTCTTGTCAACAATTGCATATGCGGGCTAAGTGGGCGGCGTGTCGATTGGCTTGCGTTCTCAATAGTATACGGTCGAACAATGCTGCTTGAGTTTCTGAGCTTTTCTCATGTTCTGATTGATTTACACGGTGTTGAGCGCTGTACTCGATTGTACCAATCAATGCACACCGCCTTCCAACAATCCTGTCATTGGTAGATGTGTCTGAATTTATTGGCTCGATTAAATTTTGTCGACCGAAGCCAATCATCCGATCTCAGGCGCTGTTGTACCGGCTATACGGTACTGGACATAGCCTATCAAGTGGCTAACTAGAATTCGCCGGTTGGACACAAAGGCCTCCCTTCGCAAGTGGCCTGCGCAGCACCACTTGCGGTGATGGTTAAGCGCAGGCCTCCTTTCGCTTCGGTCATTGTGACAGGCTAATCTGAACCGGATGCCGCCGACCGTAGTGGAGGGAAAGGTCATAGGCTATCACTACGATTTCCAATCCCTTATAAAAATGCTTGTCAGAGCAGTGAGCTATGATTACGGGCAGAGCGAAAAATACAAAGGTGTGTATGGTTTACATTCGAATTTCGAAAGGCTGATAGTAACCTGCATTACTTCACATCATAGGTCAAACTTGAGTTAATTAGTAAAAACATGCTCAGATCAGTTTGAGTCAGAATTGCGAGACAACTCTTTACGTAATCGTAAAAAGGCAGTTGGATTCCGATTTTACGAAAACTGATGGAATTGACAGTAAAACCAAGAGTTTTTAATCAAAGCAAAAGATACTTCCTGATAATTGTCTGCATTAAAAGTAGCCACCAAGGTGAAACTCAGAGGAACATTTGGTATAAAGCGGCTTGTAAGCTACCAACGGATTGTGTGTGCATTGGCACGACTTCTAAAACGGCATCTGTTGTTTACTGGTGCGGTAAAACGACGCTGGGAAAACGAGTACTGTATTGACAGTCGCAAGTGCGAAAGTGAACAAGCATGTCAATGAACCAACGCGTAAGCAGTGGCCTTCCGGCCGCGGTAAACGATTGGGAGTTACACAACAGCGTATGACAAAGCAAGTGTTAACACATGTCAATCGATCAGTTTGGTAGGGCGGAACAAAGGCGGTGGTATTGAATGTGAAACAGTTCGCCCGCCATGTTAGCATCATGTACACATTTATTTTAAAAAATGGATGCGCAAAAGAAGTCCCGTTGAAAAGGTGAAGTAAAATTAGAACTGAAGGAGAAATAAACGTATGAGGCCATAGTTGATTGGTATCAGAGTATCAGTCGTGTACAATTTGTCAGACAAACATGCTCAAGTGAAGACAGAGGTTTCACGCGCCAATGTTTAGAACACTACAACAATCGTTCGTTAACAAATCCAATAAATGCTTTACTGTAGTCCAAAAAGATTCTATCGAACTTTGGCAATATGGACTCAAAAGTAGACAAATACAAAAGTAAAACGTGACATTTTGATAATTCGAATACGAATTGTGCACCAGCTATCCGCAACTGGTGTATTGCAAATTGTGGCTCCGTTAACGTCTCTGTATAATTTTCGATGCAAGTGACAAAACGACTGATCTTTATAGTCATCGTAAATCTCACGAATCGCACTAAGAAAGGTTTTAGGTAATCGATCAAGACACATATGATCCAGTAGTAAAAAGGAAGGTTTTTTAGACTGCTAATTTGGTGGGTGCACATTTTGTATGAACTGGTTTCTGCTTAGGTTCGGATAGACAGGGTACTGGTCGACGGGGCTCAATGTGTTGGTCAGACTTGTGAGTATGGATGTTGGCTACACGTAGATGTACCAGAGCAAGAAGTACTTACTTTTGTCAGTCAAATTGTGAAGCCAGAATTGAACAGAGTCATTTAGCACTGACAGGTGACTAGGATCTCGCATGAGAAGGGTGCTGCTCCCATTTTCAACTAGCTGTTTTTACATATGTTCGTTGAATATTTATACCATCACAAAGTGAAATTTATTATGGTTGTTACCAATGTTCACACAATAATGCCGATCGTTTACGTGACCTTTACTGGATACCATTCATTCAGCCAGTTACCATCTCGCTGGATTCAGCACGATTCCATCAAGCGGGGTATACTAAGTGACAGTGACTAAAGTCAGGCGATCAATTTGGATGCGCAAAGCGAAATGATGGGTCACGATCTAGCCATAGAAAGTTGGACGGAAGAGTACGCATGAGGGACCACCACGGAACAACAGTGATGGCGACGTTTCCGCAGTGCACAGTGATAGTGGATCAGTCTATGCGGACCGCAATCTGACCAAGTGGTGAGCGTTAGTTGTCTTACACTGTCAGTAGTGCATTCCACAGGAGATTACCTTAAGAACAGTGTCCATCAACCTTATCCGAACACAATGATCGCTGGAACATTACGGCTATGTCTGGGATAACCAGATCAAAAGTACTGTCCATACCAAGGCGAATTCAAACCACAAAAAACACTGGAATAGATTAAACAAACGAGACTGATGGATTCAGCTACCTTTGAATGAATTAAATCGGTAGGCACAGCAATTCTTAGACTTTATGGGTTACCCAAGGAATACCCTTATGATCAATTTTAGATATGTGTAATTTTCCGTAGTAGGCAAACGCAAAATAGCCAACCGAGCTGTTAGAATCAGTCTTAAGAAAACTCAAAATTCATAGTTCGAGAGATTTTTCTGAACTTGAAACTTTAAACCAGCTGAACGTGACGGGAAGGCATCTATTCTCGTCCACAATCACAACTCTCTTTACAGCTATTTATTTAAGTGGACTAATATATTAACACTGGTATCAATGTGAGCATACCAGTAAATGGACCAAAACAGCCACCATGTCGTCACAAGTACAACATTCAGTTTACAGTTGGCGGCAAATTACACTGTCAAAAGAATACAGTACCAATGAGCGTATCACGAGGCATTTTATTATATTTGCATGGCAAAGCCGGAAAGTAGTTCATAACCGATTGCGTAAAATCATTCGTACTTCACAAACATTCTGAAGACAATATTATCTGTATGACAGACGAATCCAAAAGTCTCAGTGAAATACTGGCGTATTTCAGTTCTGACCATGAAAAAATATCCACCTTACCTTACAGTCTGAATCACCTACAGGAAAGGGTTTTTAGGTTTGTTCATGTTTCCTCACCAGGATAGCATGATACAACGTAAGCACACTGTAAAGCAAGTTGGACAGAGCAGTATACAAACTTTAGTAGTTTTGTGCTATGAGGAGAAATCGGGATCTAGTCCAATGTTTGAAATTGCGCTGTTCGAATGACGGTGTATGAGACAAAAGACAGTCTCTCCCTAATACACTCACAGATCAGGCTATTCGTAACCACATGTTAACGAAAACTTCTAAGGATAAGCCTGTTTGTAACTTTTTTTTGCCTTCCCACAGCAATGCCTCTTCCAAACTCATAACCAAGAGACTTACCCTAACAATTAGCAGAATCCATCTCGCAGCTTACTTGCTCGGCTCACATCTCATTCTGGCGTCCCTAGTTGAAAATAATATCCAGTACCTGCTGCCTATTTGTGTGGTTACCGTTTGGTTTATTCCGGTAGGACAAGCCACAAAACACAGCGACTATTTGAATGCATTCGGGATTTTCATCTGACGTAACTAGTCCGAGGACTAATAGAGGCCTGCTCATCTGCGGTCGCTGTGACCTTTGTCCAATCAAGCCACTTAACGATCCGGTTGACTTGTCCATCTAACGAGCCTGTCGGTCGAAGTTTAGTTACTAGCACTCGCGGAGGTTGCAGTTTGCACACGCTCACTCACACTATGAGCTCAAAACCCTTAGTCAAAGCAGTGAACTGTCCGTGGCCATGCTTCCATACCCAGGGTAGTTTCATTACGTAGGTGTGCAGATTTCCTCACAATCCCCTACAGCCCACGTGATTCACGCTGTGTAACCAGATCTTGTGAATCTGACCTATGACTTGACTAATTACAATGTGCTCGTGGTATTTTGTTACTCGCAATCCATTTACCAATGAAGCTGACCTAGTTCATATTAATGCTTACTATCCTCTACTCCACCTGTGTCAAGGTACTCAAATGCTATGTCACGTGTCCTGTATGTTGTCTTTACGACTTTTGTGGACGTCTAATTTCAATTACAATTCCCCTTATCACAGACTGAAGACAAACAGCTGATTAAGGGTGGTCTGCATATCAGCAATCAACTACCAAGTGGCTGTCTTGGTGCGCTGTCACAGGTCATTTGACGTGCACATCTCCCTGTGTTCATAAGACGTCAATCTTGCAAACAGCTGTTTTCGGTAATTC
>QNGE01000922.1:162071-204180 GCA_008508345.1 Paragonimus westermani
TGGGTGGATGGCGGACAGCACGAGCAACCGGACGAGCCATCGCGCAACGAAATCGGACAAACAGACGAGGAATGGCAGGCAGAAAACCCCCCGATAGACGGCGCCGATCACACACGTAAACTGGTCAGAAGTGCATAGGACGTGTGAACGGAAACCGGGGGGTGTTGCGGGTTGGGATTATGACTCATAAACGAGATGGCGCGCGTTGCATGTGACTGGCGATTTGGACAATAAAGATTGTGCTTTATTGGCCGCCTTCTCGCTACAATAGCGTCTAAGTGTTCACGCTTCAATAAGCTGCACTTAGACACCTTGCTATTCAGATAAGTGAGCAAGCGTTCACGAGAGTGGACTTACAGTGTTCAGTATTAAATTCTGACGAAGGAACGAGTCCATTTAGTTGCGCATCCAAGCTTTCAAATTGAACTTCTGTGTCTAGGCGTTTACAATTAGACTTCGGATGGCACAATTTTGGGCCTAGTGATAACACCTCCAACATAGTACGGCTTAACGTTATAGGGAAAAAATTATGAACGTACCGCTCTGGTTCTGTCGGAAACTCCGCTTGCGGATTGATCGGATTCAAACTACACAGCAACTTTTTCTTCTTGTTGTCCACTGTCTGTATGCAGTGCTCGAACAACCTCCTGGCCTCGTTGCCATTTTTGGCATTCCACCTACACGCCCGTCTTTTAATTGGGGCATCGAGATACTGTCCGGGTTTTCCTGTCTAGTCCGTTTTTGACCTTCTTTCGTATTGGTTACTAACCCGACAAATAGGAACTGGTTTGTGGACATGTTGCCATCGTACTGAGCGACGTAAAAAGAAGCCCAGCTTGACAACCAGTATTCTTCCCGTGTTCATGCATTGGCCTCGATTGGTTGCGTTAGCTGGCAAGCTCCAAGTCGATCGTGTACTCCGCCGTCCGTTGTTCGTTGCCGCTACCCGTTGTTTCGTTATCTGCCGTGTCGATACCCGTCGTTCCCTTGTCCGTTGTGTCGTTAACCGTTGTTCTGTTATTTGCTACGGTCGACTTAAGCGTACATTGGCCGTAGATCCAGTTGTGTTTTGTTGCATCCCCTAGTGATCACTTTCAAATAGCAGTCAGATAATCTTCATTTTACCGTTGAAGTTGTTTAGCATGTCTGATATGATTAATTTAGTTTTCATTAATCTATAAGTAGTAATGTTTACGCGGAGGAATTTTGGAATTTTGGGTGCCTTCAAAACTGTATCTCAAAATGTCATTCAACTTTGAAAGATAAATGAGTTACTTTGATGGAAGGCTTAGTTCTATCTTATTCTATCCTACTTAGTAGCTCATTAGAATGCGCTCCCAAGTTCATCATGTAAATATGCCAAGGATTTAGCGTGTCAGCATACCTGTAACGAAGAGGTACAGGGTAATAATAGTCTCAGTAACATTGTACGCTGATCTGTAAGCTATAGCCTATTCTATCTCTTCTGTGTGCACTGAATTGGTAATCATTTCACACAGGACAAACAACAACTTCAAAGGGCACAATTCTCCATGTGTTAATGAATTACCGTTGCTTCAGATTAAGGACGGATTGTCTTTCTTACTGATGCTCCCAACATTACTGCCAAAATTCCTTGAACTATTATTCTGCAGTACTGGGTGCGAGAAAATTTCTGAATTCGTTTCATTGAACACTTTTCTTGGGTCATTCCGCAGCGAAAAGTCGTTCCAAAAGCACAATCTTCAATACCCAACTCTCACGCTCTCAAACCAGACGCGCGCCCGAATTTATTAACCGGAATTCCAGGCCACAACAGCGACAGTCTCCAATCCCATTTCGTGTACACTTTCACCTGGTTTGTATGTTTGACGCCTTCCGTGGAATTTTTGCCTCCCATTCCTCATCCGTTAGTCCGATTTCGTTGCGCGATGGCTCATCCGGTCATTCGTGTTGTCCACAATCTATCCGCAGTGAGCTGTGGACATACCTCACAACCGCGGTGAGTTATCCTATCGAGTGTTGGGATAATCGCGCCTCCGATTTCGTCACCAACCACATTTTACCTGTCATGCGTCCTCCCGTTGGTCCGGCTTTGTTGGGCGACGGATCGTCCGACTGCGCATGTTATCCACAGTCCGCTCGCTGTGGCTTTTGGACATACGTTGAGATATTCCACAAAGTTTTGCAATACTCTCGCCTACCACACTTCTACTATTACCAACTGTAGACTTTTAGGATAGTATTTCGTAGACCCTGTACTAAATCTCAGAGAAACCTTAAGTTATTGTTGCACCATTGTTACGTTTCACAAAAGATTCTGGTCTATTTCGTGTCGCAGCAGCCATACGGTCAGTTTTGGGTCAGCTAGTTTGCTAAAACAACCTAGTAGGTGCTATTGTATTGCATGCCTTCGATTCAACTGGTGAGTGGTTAACGTGAAACTGTGTACGAAAATCGGGCTGCAATGGAAGCTGTGTTACTACACTGTTGTTTGATGGATCACGTGGCCTCGAATATCAACGTTCGTACGCATACAAGTGGGATGTTTCCGGAACGCACTTTAACCGTTATAATCCATCTGAATGTTAGCCAAAGCTTTGTTTGTTTCTAACAAGTAACGCCTCTAATACATTTTAACCTGTCCTGTCATCATGACACTGCAAGCGTATAACCAAAGTATGAACATCATGTGCAATTTGACACATTGTTAGTTTGTATGGCTGCATTTCATTTTGTACCGTCATTCCACCTTGGCTACAACGGTACATCATGCCAGACGTTTTCGTGATTCCCACTTAGAGACGGACACTCTAACAGTATTGGTTCAATAGTTGTTTAGACTCGCCAGATAGTTAATCCAAACAAATCAGATGTCGACGGCTTACTTCAACCCCCGGTAAGGACAGTGCTCATAAACCAAGTGGTTTGACGAATAAAGCCTTGGAACGTAACGTCAGCCTGCGATTCAACCCATACTAGGGCTTCCTTTACTTGATTAGTCCAAACAAGTTATGATCCGGTCAATACATATCAGTACATCAAGAAATTTTCTTGATTACGAGAGGTTACGATGAGTTCTCGAAGAAGCGCATATCAAAAACTTATCTCCTCTGGCCAGTTTTTATACATTTTCTGATTAAAATTGAAAACTCACACGTTCAGTTCCCGTTTGAAAACCGGTTCACAACAAATTATTATGAGTAGTCGGGGAGTTGGTTTATTTTCAAGTTGAACATCATACATTTGGTCGCAGCCTTCGCATTCAGATAGACTTTCCAGCCAGCCTCTTTCGAAAAGAAGCACCAGACTCGAGTCTCGCTCTAATTAGAGCTCATCAGTAGTGCATATCCTTGCCACGGCCGGGATTTGAACTCCAGCCCCGCTTTTGATGAGGCAACCGTGTTGACCACTGAGCCATTGACCTCACATTATTAGGCACGACCGAATTATCAAATCTGAACCCTCAACTGCTTGATATTCCTTATGAACGGCTCATCAAATCGCGTATCAGAAACGTCACCTTAATTTCTCAATCAATAAGGTTACTTTCTGATTCTGATGGGTCAAAACCGATGTGAAGGTTCGCTCCAGGCATTCCAAGACTCAACTATTAATGACGACTTCAGCACACTCCCACCACCTTGCTCATGGGGACAGACCCAGAAACGTCCGATCGGAATGTACCCAGAACAAATTGAGAAAAAAAACTTGTAAGTGCATGTGGCCGAACGTTCGTACATGGTAAATGGATCGTGACTAATGTGATTTCGATGAAACATTGGTCAACCTGATCACGCGGTACGAAAATGACCTGAAATTCAAATATCGATCGTGGTGTGGATAGGCAATACTGACGAGCTCTAACAAAAGCGAGATTTGAGTCTAGTCCTTCGTTTTGAAATGGCCTCGCTAAGGACTGCAAAAACTGTTCATCTGGGTGGGTGTGTAAGTTATCCCGACAAAGCTGCCGACTATGGCCCGGCAACAGGCAAATTCGAAGACCTTGAATCTGATTGATTTGTTCAGTTTAGATGCGGCAATTTAGGTGAATATGTTGCACAATCGGAAAATGCTAAACGCCTACTGGAAGTCGCACCCCTGACATAAATAACCAAAACATTCCGAGCAGTGGCCAGTTTCTCTCTTCATGGTGTTCACATGACGACATCACAATGTTGTAGCAGAGCTGAACATGTTACACTGCTCCACACCCGTTCATTGTAAAATTCATGAAGCATGCAAATGATTCCTAGAAGTGAACCAGCGGCAAAAGCAGGCTGAGGTCGGATAGGATAGTGCTTTCAAAAGAGAAACGTGCAACTGTCAATTCGAACGTTGTGTTAACTACGGTGGGATCTCAAAATATATGCCTGCACGGGTGAGAAGTACGTAACACAGTCGTAAGCTGACACGTAAGCGTTCACACAACCGCCAGCATACTCCCACTGTTACGAACAGCTCGGCAATAAGTTCTGAGAGATCATCACCAGAAAGATCGCACCTGTGCATCCCCAATCTATTGTTATCTGCTGAGAAGTTGGCTTCCGAATTCACAATGTATAGAAAGACTAATTAGTTGACTTATTCAACACTGTAGTCGTGAACATGACCGATTAATGACCTATCCAACTACACGTTATTGTTTTGTATTTTCAGACTAATCCTCGCCGTGTGATTTTGTCAAGTAATCCTCTATTGCCATACAAAACGAGGTCTCAGTAATGAGAACCATTTCCGGTCAGTTTTCACCTACAGTTAAAACTGGTTAAAATAGTTGACTAGAAATTTGTTCATAAAAACGTAAGTATTGAACAAGCTGATTGGATGAATGAGCAACACTAATTTACTGTGATTTGGATCGCTAACAAAATACACCGTAGGCATCAGTCTATGCTGATTGGGCTGAGTCCCCAAAGTCACTACGAAACTCTTTCCAGTTTTAGGAGACCGTGGCTCGTCACAGAGACCTCAAAGTTTGAAAGACCTTTACCTGAACAAACAAATCAAGGGGACGTAATTGGATTACGATTGCCCCGGCTGTTGGCAGGACATGGCAGCTGACGTTTCACGACGAGGCGACATCGGCTCGGCAGACCAAACGAAACACCTTTTCCAGCTCCATTTCTCGATCACTCGAACAAATGCAGTATACATTCGGGAACATGTAGATGGAATTGCATGTCAACACTTTTGTTAGCATACGACATCATCAAAATAACCAAATCAGGGTATCGGTGACGGCTGACGAAATCGTTCATCAACAAAACACTGACGTGCAAATTTTTCCAGTTGAACCAACCAGGATGAGACGTGAAGGTGGGCGTGGATATCGTGCTAGCCCGATGAACCAATCAGAGCGCAACGGTCATGGGATTGACCATACTGGGCCACTTAATCGAGAAGTGGCCTAAACCACTGGACATTGGTTGAACGTGTGGTTGGCTTTATTTGGCGAATAACTCATGATATACATTTACATGCATTTCATTCATTTGTCGAACTGGAAATAGGCACTACAGTGTGTTTCTACGCAGTCGTTTTCAACCTGACTTCGCGCTACTAGACTGGGTGAAGCCGCACAAGGACCCGAGGATGGCATTCAAGCTGGAATCGAACGTTTGACAGAGAAAAAGGCACATTGCACCAACTTCTGATTACTCTTCCTACATGATTCAAATTCTTTCACAAACAACCGCCCGATTAACAAAGGTTCTGTTTATCGCCAATGTCTGTCAATAATCACTGATTACTTCGGTAGAAGATCGAGGGTGATATCGGGTCAATTTACGAACCATGATCAATCCGTTACCTGTTTGTTTGTGAAGAACCGTAAATTTCCTGTGATCATTCACTTCCCTAAACCTCCTACAAGTATCGTACGTCTGTCCCACTTTTCAACTGATGAATCAATGGCACTTGTTTTCTCTTGCATGAGGCATTACATGCATTCGGCGGTTACACCGCACAAGTTTCTTAAATTTTCTGATTGGCGAACCCTGGATATAAGCTACTTTGTTTAAATCAGAAAAGTAATTCACTATACGTTCAGATTTCACTGTTTATGGTATGAAGAACCATATTACTGAATACCTCCACTATGTATTTATTTGTTCCTACATACTTGAGTCTCTCCAACCTATTAATTTATGCACAGAACTTTACGGATCCATTAGCTATAATGTAAAGCAATTTTGGTTTCAGCGTACAGAACTGTTTGCGATCAATTCTCATCCTAAGCTGGTACAATTATATATCAAATCAAGTAACAATAGGGGGAGTTAGTGGTCAAAAATGGTACGAGGGTAAGGCGATTGGGTAAAACACAAACACGACTTCGTTGTGGTTATGTTCACAAGGGAGGGGGGTTTTAGGAAGTCCGTGTTAATCGGGGTGAGTTGGGGGGACGGGGACGGGATCAGATTGCCTCGTGAGCTGAGTGTATGTACTCTGAGAAATTCATTATCAGAAACATGCAATAAAGGCCAAAGCAAGCCCCAATAAACACAGTTGATAAGAAAAGGATCTATATAACTTTGCCGTTCAAATGTGACGGGGCAACTGAGCTGATAACGCGCCAACTAACTGATGCCATTGGTACTACGTACTACGCTGCAAGTCCCGTCGTAAAGTTCCACTCGAAACGGACGATGCCACTTAATCTGAAAGATAATATGCCTAACAGTGTTGCCTTGTTTTTTATCTAATCAGTTGACTATTCCTGTGATTCAGCATACGTTGGTCGCACCACTAGGCGTTTACCGGGAAGAATTCGTGAACACTGCTCGGCGTGGCGTCGCTCCGGAATAACAAAGAACATTAACACATCCATTCTGGCTCAACTAGTTGACTGTGACCGACACATAGACACGGATACCGTGCCCTGGCCGCCGCGTCACGAAAGATCAAGTGGCGTATCCTGTCTATAGCCGAGGCGCTCGCAATCCGATTAGGTCAACCGGATTCATGTGTTCAAAAACAGTTTGTTCACACCTTGGGAATACCGTGGCCAAACACGTACACCCAACTCACGAGGCAATTTGATCCCATCCCCGTCCCCCCAACTCACCCCAATTAACACGGACTTCCTAAAACCCCCCTCCCTTGTGAACATAACCACAACGAAGTCGTGTTTGTGTTTTACCCAATCCCCTTACCCTCGTACCATTTTTGATCACTAACTCCCCTTATTGTTACTTGGTTTGATATATAATTGTACCAGCCTAGGATGAGAATTGATCGCAAACAGTTCTGTACGCTGAAACCAACATTGTTTTGCATGGGTTCTGCGGGGATTTTCAATCATTAGCTACAATTTCCGAATTGCTCTACTTTCTCTGCATGTCCCTTCGTCTATCCCGTCTGTCGCGAGCTGACCTACCGAATCGAGGAAACCAGAACAAGAGGCTGAGCAGCACTGAGCAATCTCAATTCTCTGTATAAAAAATAGCACAGTTATACAGGGAAACAATATTTACGATTGCCGCTGGACGGCAAACAACCTTGCGCTTTGACTGGCCAGTTCGTTATTACGTTTCACGTCCTAGTGTCGAGCCCCTCAGTCGTCTGAATCTGATAAGTGCTTACACAGCAATCGGTCGCCGTTTATTTTTCAGGCCGATCGACCACAATTTCGCCGGCAGCAGCTTGTGCTTGACCTCTGACTGGCCAAGCCTTTTCCAATCAGGAAACTGTTCCAGTCCAATCTCACTACACCGTTCACCTACTACTTTGTAACAGTAATGCTCACTTGTCTACTCCGGTCCGGGTTCCTTAGATGTCTGCTTCAGTTGCTGCACACGCATTCGTCCATTTTTCTGCCATTTCTGCTTTGTCGTTAAACAAACCAGCCTGAACAGCTTTACCTGTCATCAATCAAAACACCTACATTACAACACTGATTGCGCTGCCCGGTGTACAGTGGTGTATTGACCGATTTCACTCGTGACCGTGCAGAACAAAATACAGTCTTCCTGCCCGAATTTTCCTAGACCATTCTACTTTGTTCAGGTTTTGGCATTGTCAACTGGTTGACACACTACAGCATTGACATGTGTTCGGGGTCTATGTAGTGAATTTCCATAATATTGATCATATTGCCAAGAAAAACAGGAGAAAATCCTGATTTTTCTTCGATGCTCGCAAATGATCACATTGTTTTATTAATGAGCACCTTGGTTGAAATAAGGTCCAAAATAATCAAATAGTTATGCAGAGGAATACTGGTGTTTCGCAATTCATGAGACATTCCGTATAGTGCTACTTGTGAAAAGCGAGTGCATTGGGGATTAAGTGATCCTGATGGGAAAAAACAGTTGTTGATCTAATGAAAGACATCTCCAAAAATACCTCACCAAGAGTGAAACGATGAATATCCTTTTGTAACAGAGTATACATTGTGCACATGAAATCAAAGTACCAACAAAAACGAGCGACATGCCAAACAATAGAGAGAATATTGGATATGGGGAGGTAACGATAACAAGGGAAGCCATTCAACTCAAAACGTTAATTTCAGTCAATTGTATTCAGTACAGTCGGCGTTTGCAATGCAGACCGTATCCAACTACACGTCCATTGTCGTTGGTCTGTACCACTCGCTTATTTCGGATAAAATATATGGGGCAATAGTATTCTTTCGGGCATATGCATGGAACTCGTCCTCCGTAAATATATCCATCCGCGCTGGGTGTTTCGACATAGCAAAATTGGTCGATACTGCATTTCGGCTGAATAGTAGGATTATGAGGGAAAAGCATGAACACTCCTTATATATGATGTAAAACACACATCATGGCAACTACCAACAGATTTTATCGCTTTATGTCATTTTTACAGTGGTTGATGTTACCCACACTCTCTTTCACTTGCAACGTGAGTTGTTCATCGACAAGTTAGGAGGGCTGTGATTACACGGTCAAACAAACAACCAGACACTGGCCGTTGGTATCAGTTAGCTGGCAATAATAAAGATCACACCTTTTAATTCTAGTTCACTGGATTTGTTTGCAACTGCACTCGTGCCTCGATGTCCGTCATCTGGGTGACCTATGCTGAATACCACTCACTTTTCAATTCCTCAAGTTTTACATTAATTCGTTGGTTGTCACCATTGTCCACCTGCCAAGACACTATGTACTTGTGTTTAAAACCATTGACAGTTATCCGAAAATATCAACTAACACTGTCAAGTCGACTGGATGTCAACACATGTACAGAATGAATCATCACTGATGTGCATTGTGGAGGCAACGTACACGTAAGAGTACAGTGAATTTGTAGTTTAGCGTGTACGCTGACTTTGTCACTTTACAATTTATTTCCGTTTTTTCAAGCTGACCATCATTCACATTTGATCGCAGCCTCCGCATTCAGATAGACTTTCNACACAGTAACTGTCCTGTTAACTCCAATCGATAACCCCGCGATTAGGACTTCCGAGACAGGTCGAGATCACTGAACTCATTAAACCCGCAACGCGATATTTCCGATTTCTTGAAACGAGTTTCGTTTCTGACGTTCCAAAGTTCCCGTATGGTGCATTTAACTGTACGCTTAATCAACGGATTTTATGTGAGCCGTTGAAAAGTTTACCGATCACAGGATAAGAGAGTCAATGCCCAACTGTTTGAGCCTACCTCACCTCCATACTGGATTTGCTCTCCACATAGCCCCAGCTTAACTCTGCTTTGTGCGTCTAACTTTCGCCTTGTGCCCTCGACCGAAAACGGTTGACAAAAAACTGTCCCCATGGATGAATTGTGCATCTGAGAAACACTGTGCGAGTAGTAAATTTTTCAAGGAATCGTATGCAACTCGATGACCAATCCGTTGTTAGATCCAAAGGTGAGTGTACTAAACGAAAATTAAGAACACCAAACGTGAAATCCGTAGTGCGAAAACAATGCGTGAGCTAAGCCAGCTACGGATGTTAACAGTTCACGTGTGTAATTCAGTTCGAGAGCTGTGCGAGCCGCGTACTTGAAACCGCCTTGCGCATTTTTTCTCCAAAAATGTGTATAGCTCTCCAAGTGTGGAAAGAGGTGGAGACCAAACATTCTAGAATCGACACTAGTTGTATTTAAAAAAAACAGGACGCATACAACGTTTATTTGGACATTCAAATTAGTTATCGGGGGACTGAGTTAGGAACTTGTAGTATGGATCATTTCTCGTGTCGCAACAAATTAACCCACTCATCAACTCAACGGCGAGTGTTGACTCAAAAACAACAGATAGAATCATAATTCCACAGATTAAGTTACAAGGTTAGTTACTTATAAAAACATTCCCTGACACAAAAAGGAAGCATACGTGGAAGTGCGCATATGGTCAATAGAAGGCCAATTTTCTGATCAAATCTGAAGGCTAGTTGACAAACATGGTGAGTGCCAAGTGTGGGCGCTACCATTAGCTATTTTTGGGAGCATCATTTAAAAAATGTACACATTGCGGACTATCGAGAAAGATGGAACGTGGATAAAATGAAATCAACATAATATTAATTGATTTCATCAGTTCTGGAAATCGTACAGATGAATGTACGCGAAATATCACTACTGCTGATGAATGCGCACAAAAGCCGAGTGAACTTTAGCGAGAATCTCATAAATCAACAGACCATTTATACAGGGTAGTTGCACCGTGATAATTACATTGTTGGACAAACCTGCCACACTTTTCGACTATCTCGAAATGAAAGTGGCGACTTTTTAAATTGACCGTACGCAAATGGACCGGATGGACGTATGGTGAGGATGCAGGTGTCATACTATTTTGCACCTTATTTGCGTTTACTTGTTCAGAATCTCATCGCTGATGTTCAGTGCAACTAATTTCAGACCAGACTATTGACTGGTTAGTGGAATTTATGCGCTTCGCTAAAAAAATTAAGAATCATACAAGTCTATCCATATATGACTTACAATCGTGGGAAGGGTCACCGACTGACCGACTTTAGTCGGAGGAGGCATGGGAAGTACAGAGAGGCAAATTACGATCATATGAAGGGCAAACAGGCGATGGAGTTGTGAAATTTCATAGGTTTGGTCAAAATTCTACTCCACCTAGTCGACAGATTGGAGATGATCGGTGCTGTCTAATTTAGATAACTATTCATCTCAATCAGGATAAAGGTCAAAGCGGTTAGTTGCCACGATAGTCAGCTGAGCCACATAACAACACACAACAAAAATGAGAACTGCCTCATCAAATTTGCCGACTGTTGCTCTGATTAGTGGTGGAATGATTAGCATGGCACGAGCCAAGGCTTGAGTGTGGATTGGAACAACCATGCTACACACAAAGTAGAATTATGGTGGATGACTAAATGGAAGGTGCGAGTATTCCAACTCACAGTGGAATACCTCGACACGGAGATGAAGTACGTCCAAAATCCCGTAACGAGGGGGCTGCGGACAACATGGGCGACCGGGTGAACCATCGCACAACGAAATCGGACTAACGGATGAAGAGTGGTAGACGAAAAACCCCGACGCAAGACGTCGGCCACACACATAAACCTGGCAGAAGTGCGCATGACGTGTGAGCGGAAACCAGCGATGTGTTATGGACTGGAATCCCGGTTTATAAACGCAAGCGCGCGAGTGCCGTGACAACCAGCGAGATGAACAATGAAGATTGCGCTTTACTGAATGCTTTTTCGCTACAGAAGGAGTCAAACAGAGCGAATTCACTTATCATGTTAATAGACAAGTAAGCTTAAACGACTGATTTCGTGGAACTAATTAGTGATCGGTTATATGGTTTCCCCATCATTTCTGATAGCAAAGACAGTAGAATTTCGCGGAGAGGGAGATTAGAAGCTAGGGAACGGGGTTATAACCAAGTTGGTAAGGTCATGTTTGTCTGTCCACTGAGGTTGGGAAGTTCGAAGGCATGGAACCAAGAGAGTATTGTGTATGATTCTGATGGCTCCGCCTCTTCGTCGAGAAGCACACCAATTGCCACTGATCCGATTAACGAAATGCAGGAATTCGACAAATACTTGTTCAGAGTTTAGGCCTAAACCTGTTCAGTCAGAAGACCGTCTCTTGGATGGACAAATCCAAAAACATTACTCAAAACAAGTGACTGCGCACATTGCTCGAAGAAACGCATCGCATGTAAGCCCAGATATATGGACGTTCTCATCTCTAAATGATCATTGAAATTCTGATAGGTCAACATCAATACACACGTAGTTGAATGTTAAAAATACAATCTTCTCCGCGATACCATGGCAGTCTGTATTCCCTTGGTTCAATCCACTGAAACGTATCAGCTGTGCACTGTCAAGAGTGTGTGTAAAACCGGCAATTTGCTGTTGATAGAAGAGCAAAACTACAAACATTTGCGATGAACAAATCAACTACATGGTGACTATTCGTAAAAGCGCAGGCTCATGTTGTCGTTCTCAACTTAGACTGCGGTCACTTCAGCACGGATCAGGAGTGACAGGATTCAAGTGTCGTCCACTTACGTTTTGTATCTGTGACGTCAGTTATGAAAGCTGCATACATTGAGATAAATGCCCGTCTGAACAATGGTACGAGCATAACACTGGTCGATGAAAGATCACTGGACAGCCATCGTCTACCAAGTAGGCAACATAGAATAGAAGTGTGTAAACTGCAGGTAAACTGCCTGGCGGAGAAGCCGTATTAGAAGTTTGTTCACCGCGTAAGGACAGCGTTAGATCTGTTCACTCAACATAGACTACTAGGCACTTATTCGTTGAAAGGACGAACGTTTCATCGTCAACTGAGCTGCAGACGCCGGCCCATATGGTAAAATCAGCAAAGAACTAGACTGAAACTCTAACTGTAAGCAACTTTTCAGAAGTCCTTCAGATGATGAACAAATGGGTAGGAAAAGAGGGAAGAGTCATACACCGTAAATGTTGTTCCCAGTCGTGGCACCTGAGGTCCATCCATAAGTATGTATGATGAATCAACTCTAACAATCGTTTGGTAGAAAGTGGCTCATGCCAAGAGATGTTCAAGCAGAATTGGGAGTTGGAACAGATCCATTTGCAAAAGGCCTGAGCTTCAGCTGAACTCGAATCAACAACAATTTAAATGCAGCATGCGTTTGAACCAACACGTACGACACAATCGAATACCCCGAGTGTTTTGAGTGGTTTTTTAAGTATGAACAGAATGGACTGCTGACCTTCCTTCAGTGCGTGCATTCCGATCAGCTGATGATTTCAATGAAAGAAACAGTTGCAGCAGCACTGAAGTGGACGCGGTGACCTGACAGTTACAGTGCACAAGTGACGCCCGAGTGCACAGGGCAACCGATTGGTAACCAGGGATAGCATGTTTCCTTTTCCCCATTCTCCATATGTTTCCCGAACGACAGTCCCCAACGTATCATAATTTTGAGAAACAACAAATAGCACTACTAGCGGCTCCAACATGATGCGACATCATTCGCTTGAGGGAATACACTGGTCACTAGGCAAGCGTGTGTGTATGCGGAGTCTGAATGAATTAGGACTGCTTATTTCACAACCGCTAGGTCCTCATCTACTCACAGGTAAATTCTTCAGTAACACCAGCTCTAAATCCAGTTAGATAACACATTCAGCAATCGAAAATTAGGCGTTTGGAACAGCAGAATAGAGCAAACGTATCAACGCTGCTCAAACCAACTGTCCAATAAATGGCAATTTTTGCCTGTCCGCCGTCTGTTCTGGTTTCAAAACAACCTCAACACCTAATTAACCCCCCATAAACTGAAACCCAAAGTTTACGTTCCGTTGGATCCCCACGACAGCAAGGTGTCTTTTACACG
This sequence comes from Paragonimus westermani, assembly GCA_008508345.1. Taxonomy (NCBI): domain Eukaryota; kingdom Metazoa; phylum Platyhelminthes; class Trematoda; order Plagiorchiida; family Troglotrematidae; genus Paragonimus; species Paragonimus westermani. Next base: position 175,851 of record QNGE01000922.1, read on the forward strand.
TAGCAGTGTTCAACGATCGAATGGTCTTTCTGAAGACCCCGACCACAACCTCGTTCAGTCGCTTGCGTGCGTTACGTGCTCTCGTCCATGCGTGTCCGTTGCCGAATATCCCACACAGAATCGAGACCGCACCATAAGTGCAGCCAACGCCCGTACTTCACTAAAGATGAAATACATTGTCTCCATTATCAAGGCGATTAAGCCTACAAATCCGTTGTTTAAATGGCAAAGTCCGCACAAGCCTTGACTGTTGGTGAGTCAAAATCCTGCGTTTTCATAATATCTGTAATTGTTCCCAAACTAGATTAGAAGTACTTGTCTCTATGATTTCACGGCACCGTTTGTCTACAAAACCTACTGTGTTCCTTCAGTTTAACGTCCGTTAGAACCACACTGTGACTACTCTTTAGGAAAACAGTCAAATGTAGTAAATGAGGACTATACATCTCCTTGTCCAGCCTCAGGCCCGTATCGATGCTGCAGATGTGCATGAGGACAAAAGGTGAATTGGCAAATAGACAGTCAAGAAAAAGAGCGTTACGCAGCAACGTCACCTGAGCCAAAACCAGTAATGGGTAAGAAACGAGTGACTGTCAGGAGAGAGATGATTTTTTTTGGGTCAGCGAGTGTTAAGTTTTCCAGTACGATCCCAATACTAGATGAGTTCGACCTCGGATTATTTGATCATGAAGCGTTGGTTCAACTAGAGTAATCTTATTTGGGAACTTCTTTCTTAAAAACTTCGTACCGGCCATGATAAAAATCATCCGGTTACAGCGAGTACAGTATAGGTCACCATGAGATAATCGTTTGACATATTGACAGACCCACACTAAACAGTCGTTTATAAGCAGCATAAAAACTATCTAATGTTTGTTTAGAAAAAGACGAATAGTTACACTCACCCGCTTTGCGCAAGTCATCTGTAAATAGTTTCCACGAAACACCTTGTCTTTTGGCAGCACTCCCTTACTGTAACCGTAGTGCTCGACATCAGCCACACCCAGACACCGGCAGTTGACGCGATCAAGTGTGAGCCAGGTCCCTGTCTGACGTAGCTCAAAGGCTATCTCACCTTCTTCGCCCGTACAATAGCGATGGTGAAATGCATAGATTGGCGCACAAAAATGAGCTTGAAATTCGTAATCTCTCATGTCTGTGGGAAGAGAAAACCACACACCAGTGCTTAACCCAGTGCTTATAAGTACCATATGTGTATCACATGTGTCATATCGCACATTATTACAAGTTATGAACTTCAACTGGGGAAATCGCCGGTTCTGTGGTTGAATTCAAACAAACGAATAGAACATGTCTGCACCACATGTATTTTACTAGCCAAATTACAAACCCATGATGAGAGATAAGGAAAAACGTACCTGATACCAATTGTCCGCCAATTCTCACTGTGTGTTGTACAATCCGCCGATTAGTCCAACCAACAGAAAATTACGGCAGAATTTCCGGAACACCTGTTTTAGTCTACGAGCTCTACTGGTGAACGCTTGGTAGTAATCCAAGACATCACTGATAGCCAACACATTTGGATTCTTCCAAATGTAACAAATCCGGGTGTCAGTGCGAAACTCCATAGGGGCTTCCCAGAATTCAGTTGGCTCTTGGAACAAACCAACAGACACATCTTTCACTTGCGCGGTTATAGTCCCGTCTGGCTTTCAATTGACAACACTGGCTCCACGAACCTACGCCCCATCGGCGCGATCGAATTAAGCTCACAAACGCATAACACAACATGATGAAGTACACTCAACCTGCTACGTCGCACTCCCCGGACAATCAAAAAAGTGCTACACTTGAGGATGTACTACTTTTGATGATAAACACTGTCAGGACCGTTGAGAAGTATTCCATCTCTTTAATGGAAAACCTGTCTGGTTCAGAGAAATTTTCTGTCTCAAAATTGTTGTCAATAGTAACAATAAAGACAATATTTTATAACGCTTTCTGATGTTTACCCTCAAACCGACAATCCTTGACCGCTTTCGTCTGTGTTTGGACTAATCAGGTAGGAGTTGTACGAATGGGTCATCGAACCGGCTACCCAACACGTTACGAGACAACGCTGTTGTCCGTTTGATCACCAACTCCTCAACCATCGCTTGTGACGGGGAAGTTTGTATGATTGAGTTATAGCTTATTTTTACCTCGTTATTGTGGATAGACACAGTGCACCGTCAATAAGCATTGCGAAAACCAATTCAAGCCCTTGTGGGAGTAGCCAGTACAAGCTAGTAATCCAGAGTAGACTGTGTCCATCCACACTAACGAGATGAGAACAACCAATAACTCGAGTATACGAAAATTCTCCCATTGATATCCATAAAACTGGTCGCTGAGAGGATAACAACGTCGAAGAGTAGCCAGTTCGACCCTCATTCAAACTTTCTCTACCTGATAAGGCCAAACAAGGAAGAAACCAATCGCGGAATATAGGTTTGAGGATGGGCATCAAACAGATAAAACGTCATTTCGGGCCTTTACAGCCGTATCCAGTGAAAACTGGCAATCTAAGGTGGACTGTGTCCACCCATACTAACGGGGTGAAAACATGCTATAACTCAATAGGACTTTATGTTGACAGCGATAAGATCAGAAGATTTCTAACCGCAGAACTTTTGAGCATTTTGTTTCCATAATTTTTCTATTGACCTAATTTGTGGTCGTAGAATAAGGTTCGACAATCAGTCATGAAATAAAAGAACGTACTGTCTGCCCAAAGTGGACTCAGTCATTTTTTTGCTAACCATACGATCGTAGGTAAACAAACTAATAATGAGCAAAGCTATGTTTCAAATGTGGTAACCCTCCGATAAGAACGTACGAATAAACATATTATGTTTATTTGAGATCCCAGTTATCCTTGACATACATATGTGTATATTTGGTGATGAACCTGCTTGTTCACAGGTAGCAAATAACATTGGCGATAAGTGGTACATTTTTGTCGCGCATTCAGTCCCAGCTTGGCACTTACGAAAAATGATTTGAGGGACGTAGGGTGTCCACAACAGTCATCTGTGGGTTGGACACCAGAAATCCTCACGTTCGTTATAGGTCGCCTACGCCATACAGGTTGCTAACAAAAGTGTCCGTGACGCATACGTTACCAAGCAATCCACATGAATGGTGGGGATTACGGATGTTGAATGTCTCTGCCACCGAAATGAAGTTGCATGAGTTACATTAGGCTCCAGATTCCGCCGACAATCTGCGTTCCCCAGTAGAACACACCGAAGGCACCAGCCTCTATATGCGTGGTTGGTTACCACCCCAATCCCGATAGATCATTGCCCGATGATCCAACGGATTATGTAATTGGCGCATATCATTTCATGTCCAAAATACTTTATCAACCACACCGATTGTCATATCAGACAATCATCCCCACAAACTTCACTGTTTCCTATGTGCTTGTCCGCCGTGTTCGCTAGCTGTATTGCGAGATGACAGGCTCGTGGTACCAAAAATTCTAATTCACATACGGCGTTTCTCAGTTTTGTGACCTTATTATCGACCCATGTCGTTCTATATCACGGAGATCCGTATGCGAAGTGCACCTGGGTTCAGGACAATGGTGGAAGAGCTTCCGGCGGCTGCTGTGTATTTGGAATTCATCCAACACCGGGCGCTTCCCACTGGCGTAAGCGTAAGTGGCCAGTCTGGCAACGTGTTCAGCGGCCAGTTTATTCGTCTCCCATCATTAAATTTACATAGCGAGTTGCGACAGCGGGTTAAATTTCACATGCACAGCCGCGAGAGTCTTCGCAATTCACACACACGCCCAAGAACAACCCTGAATCTGTGTGATACGGTGTCAGCAACCATTGCCTTTTTAAACATCCTAGGACATTCCCAACGAGAAATTAATAAAAACCGAGTATCGGAAAAAGAACAGTTTGACAAGCAAGAGGGTTCGCACGGCAAAAAGGGTGCCACTATATCCGACACTAGCGAGTCAAGTAAGCCTGATGGCGAGCAGTCATCCAGGCATTCTGTGATTGGGTGTGAGCGCATGGAATCTGCTTCACGTCCACCTATCTCATGGAAACGGCGTGAATATGTACATTACCTAACAATTAAGAGCCGTGTCTTTTCACCACCCAAAGCGCCACAAAACAGCAGTGCCAGTCTCTCTTTAAACCGTTTTCACTCAGAGGCCAAGGCATGCTTTTTATAGTCTTTTCCGGTAAACTGCGAAAATACAAGACATTGGAAACGTCTTTATCGTCATACTCGCTCGGTATTTTTGTCAACAGCAGCCAAGATCTGTTCACGCCTCAGTCAGACAAGTCCCTAATTACGCCACAAACCTACAGGAATGAAACTAAAACTTGGCAAAACATAATTACCTTGCAAGAATTTATGCCATATCTACCTCGCCATGGTGCAAACCAACAGTCCGACGCCACGAACCCCTCGACTCCCAAAATGCCAATGTTTGTGGTATACAGAGCTCCTTACATCATTCCCGCATACATGCGAACTAATGAAATACGCGTCGTTGGCGCCAGCAGAATTTTGAACCACTATAAGATGACACCTTTGTACCGACATTCCCTCACGAATTTGCTGTTTATTGAACATTGCGTTCGCAATTGTGTTCTGAACGATCCTGTAGGACACACCAAGCAATGTGGCCACAGACTTCTTCTTGGCGAATGGATCCGAAAGTCACCAAAGTGTTCGCTCCGTCACCGACTGGTAATGGCTTCCGCCACGAGGTGGTGTGACACAAAATTTGTGCACGTAGCCTGAATTTGTTACTCACAGACACTTGCTGCGGAATGTAAGTTGTTCCAGAAGTGTGAACTGTGAAATAAAGTCCGGAGAACGGACCAAAGAGCTTACATAACGGTCAGGCCCTCTAACAGAGTCGGCTGGACCAACGAGCACAACACAAGCAAACTCGTTGGCACAGGGGTGCCCCACCGACCCAGTGTTGTGGTCATCACGGTCCACGATCGATAAGGCCTGGCTGCCCACACGCGTCCCTGTAACCGCTCCAGCGCCTCAAAAGCAATGAGGGACCGGGAACAAGCACGCGCTGGTGAGTGCAAATGGACAAATTTAGAAGTAACATATTCGTCTAACACACTGTGCCATCACAATGGTATTTCACTAACCGATAGATAATCAAAGCCTGCCTTTATGGACGAAACAGATTTTCTAAAAGACCGGTCAACAGTTATCTGTACAGACTGTGTATGCAAAAGACATAGACGACAGTTTGGAGTGGGTAATTTCATTTGACCGAAGACAGGTGGGGCGTGCGGACACTGGGGTGACTAAAAATTGATCTGTGTGTTTGTCTATCCCTCTGTTGGTCTGAACCTGGTCGTTATGTTGGATCACACTCTTTTCAATCCAATTTGCCGAGCAGCCGCCACGCAAAGCTTGGTCTGGACGAATTTATCATGCTGGAACCAGGTCGCACTCCCGAAACGCAAGCAAAAGAATGGCGTACCGGTAATCTGACGACTGAACAGCCCATTGTACTGGCTTTCATTTAGGCCGCCTGTGGTGAAAATGTGGAGGAAACCGTCAAGGATTTCAGTACGAAGCATGCGGCATGCGATCGGTTACCTGTAGATCGGTTCAAAGGCTGATCAAACAGTTGGTTACCAGGGCCAGTGATCACGGCCTGCAAAGAAGTGGTCGACCGCGCATATCAACAGATACCTGTTCCACCACCTCAGGGAACACCCACAAACACTCCAGGAACCCAACATGGCCATAGTACTGAAACGCAGAGATCTTCGAAACTATTTTGTAACATATGCCGTCATCGTGCTTAAGGAGAATGCTTTTGTGTCAGCACAACAGCGGGGAAACTTTTAAGTCTCTTGTGAATTCGTGGCTTATACGCTAAGACTTTCTCATGTATTTTTACGTGATATTGATGTCGACCTGTCAGTAAAACAGCACACCTCTGGCGATAATTAGCAGATGTAATGTCTAAAAACACCGCTGAGAATATGGACTGATTAGCTGTCGCATGGGAAGTGCAAATTGTATCGTATAACGCTGTAAACGGCACCGACAATCATGTATCATGAAGGTGTAACCAGCTTTGGCTAACGGCGTCCAGTAATGTCTACACGTTGCGTATGGTATATTTATGAAGTACAAGAATGGCCTCAGTATCGGTAGATTTTCCTTAAGACGACACATTGTCATGTTGCTCGCCGTCCACTGGTGTGGTCTGGGTCTGGCATAATATCGAGCCCAGTTCAATTTGTGCACAGCATATTCTAAATCAATTTAGGTTTCTAGAGAACAAAGCACCTCAATCTGGACAGGATTTTCGGGCGAGCTGTCCACACCGACCTCGACTGCACAACAATTCGTCTTCATCACGACGCGGATAAAATGTTCAAAGAGAACATGTTGACAGGAAGTGGAACGACACGACCAAGTAAGGGGGCCACAAAACTGAGGTGCCAAGTGACGCTCATTGTCTTCACACTATGACAATAGCACGCTACGTCAGAATCCACCACCCGAACTAGGACCATGCTACTGATCGCTTGCTCAGAGATCATGTAATTTGAATATGATAACAGCCGTTGAAAACTTAAATGCAAGGTAGCTAAAAGCATGAGCGAAGACAATGAGCAACACTTGGTCAGGTGATCGAAGGTCATGAAACGAACCTTTATGGTTAGGAATAACTGAATATTATTCTCCTTGGTTCGTGGCTGTTTTGGCCATCAACACGATATCAGTGGAGTCCCAGTTGAAAACGATCGTTCACTCACCACTAGCCAATCGTATCGACTTGACATATGAGTCAAGCACTTTCAAGGACCAGTTCAGCTGGCTTAAACCTGATTGTATGGATATAGGGCTCCATGGGTTGCTTACTGCGTTCCGGAATTTTCCTTGTCGGAACCAGGAGTGGTTTTAGAGCTGACGCCGTTGGAACACAACAAAGTTTCAGGTCCGGATCTCGTCCCTCACTCTCCTTGCAAATATGGTAACGAGAAGGTTGTATCAGAACGGATATCATGCTTTCGGACGGTTTTCGGGAGCGGAAGAAGCACGGAGTGATTGGTGGTTTGCTAACAGTTAATGTCATTTTCAAAAAGATGGGCCCGTGTCCAAGTTATTCGGTAAGTTGACGTTGCGTTGGTTTTCGGAACTCGTGGATAGCTCGATACGTGAAGAACAGGAAGGGTTCTAATGGGTTCAGAGGTGTGATCCGGCCGGATTCGATTGATTTCTTTTACATCAAGTCGCAAATTGGATCCGTCTGACATCCAGGACATTGTAAAATGACTCTGCATGCTTTGGGCATTTACGCTACATCTTGAACCGAGAGTTTACAAAAAGCGGACGTAACTGTGGGAACACACTGTAGTCAGTGCCACACTGCATTTACGCTGTCCACGCGAGACCAAGAGGTGAACTGACCAATCTGGAAAGAGAGATTTCAGCATTCCAACATATGCAGCTAAACATACTAGGGAGCGTCAAAGGCTCCAGAGATTTGTACAAATTCTATCAACTCCCGCTATTTGAGATAGCTAAAGAACACCATGAAGGTGGATCGGAGAGAGCAACGAAGAAACCTTAGCGAAACCACACAAAATGAACAATGAAGTTGACAGATTTTAAGGCGGTAAAGTGTTCAGATCAGTGTTGAACTTCAATGTCTCCGTACGAAACGTGCAACGAACGCCGAACAACACAATCCAAAAGTAAAATAACTAAATTCACTCCACTAACTCAACAGCAAATACAACGTCATGCATTATGGGGCTAAAGATAACTTCTCTTGGGCTCAACAGTGGCATTTCGGTTGTTTTAATGATTAGAACACAACATGGATTTACCTGATGAACGGACTTACCGCTGGCTTGGTCTTCAAAAGAAGAGTGTATTTCAGTCAAGGCACTAACCATAGGTATCAGATAATAATCGAATCGCTGACTCTTGCGCTCAGACACCGAACCACATTCCGTTAACTATCCACTTCTCCGAAATGACAAGAAACTGTCAGTTTTGTTTGAGACAACGCACCAATTCTTACATAGTGTACCGTAATGGACTAGCCGACTTAGAGTCCTTGTCTCAATCCCTATGATAATATGTAGGGACTGTTAGCTTTCTGATTTAACAAGGATGCTGTGGTAGAGAGCTTGACTTCCGAAGCGAGTATGTAGGAATTTGAGTTCCATTAGCCTACAATCTCTAGCCTAAAGTTAGTTCAATTGGTGTGTCAAAGAGCTGAAGTGAACTGGCTTAAGAACGTCTTTTGTTGAACTACACTACACGGTCTGTCGCGTGGCCCTATAGTTTTGTCATAGCTACCCTTCCAATTTTCTCTTGTACATTAGTTACGTTTTCGAACTATAATCACTTCTTTTTGAAAGGGGCTGATCGAAAACTCTGTGAGAATGCATCAAATGCGATCGATGGTATCAAATTTATGTAACAAAAGTTTTAGGTCCGCTGTTTTCAAAAAGAAGTTGTTTGTCCATTACAAATGAATATTGTTGTTGATTTGATAAGGTGGGAGCCATTGCCAAGAAATAAGGTAGATGTATAATTCAGTCGTGGGATGTACTTGTGTAGAGAGTGATCACAAGCGGGCTGAAATCCGGGGGTTCATGTTGGCAACTATGAGATTAGAATACACCTGAAGATTAGTCACGTGTTTGCAGCAATTAATAGTCAATAGGTGAATTTCTCATTCGCTTATGTCATAATGAACGATAACAGAATATGTCAGTATGTTGGCAAGAGGCTGTTATCATAAACGAGCCCAAAATCTGAGTTGACAATGCACAGGCTCGTTCGCTGGAGTGGCACCCGCCACCACGTAGGTTACGCAAATCCTGTCATGTCCGCAGCCTAACTCAATCGGATTTATTTGCATCGGACAAAACCAAATAGGGGCACGACTCTCAGCCTAATTTAAGTTCCGTTGAATGTGCTGTTCAGCTAGAACGGATAGCACACTCGTGCGAAACAAGCCAATGGATGGGCTTTTGTCCTATTTTTGTAGTGTTCGTCAAGACGTCTGGGTCAAGTGCTAATTTACGTTCTGAAGCACCCCGAAGTAGGTCACGGCCCAAACAAACGGTTATATGCTATGCATACAGAAATTAAAATCCAGGATGTCTACCTTCATCAGCTTTCTCAAACTAAATCAAAGCTGCAAGACAACGATGTAACCGCACGACATTTTCTCATGGTCTAAACTGCATTTGCAGTGCTTTCTTCAGTTCGGTCCCTCGTGGCACGCTGAGAAGCACAATACTTCAAGATATATGTGCGTCATACGGAATCATCCAAAATGTGTGCCAGTCATTTTTCGACGTTCTTGTAATCAGTGTTCGCTGACGTTCACTCCCATCACCTGTGTGTATAACATAATGATACATTTAACACGTGAAAACCATATGAAGTGGCAAACGTGCAACAAAATAAGGAGAGCAAAAGTAGTGTTAGGTAAAAGAAGGAAAGAGATGCAAATGGAAGAAGAAAAATCACGAGAACTCACAAAGGAACTCGCAAAACAAGCACCACTGACTTCTACTCTTCGATAAATCAGACAGTGACTTCTCAATTAAAGGTGTTCACTGCCCTTCGGACCTCAGCCAAGAAGCCGGAAGCGTCCCACTGAAACAAGCTTCAGCGTGAGCACCTACATACCTCGAACCCAAGTCACACGTTGACTACTGGTCTGCCGCTTCCAACCTAACCAGCCACTCGCGAATAAGGCACGATACGGCAGGCGGTGAGTTGGCATACGTAAGATGTGGCCAAATATCAGCGAAGTCAACGAGGCGGAATCAACAGGTTCAGAGATTGACGAGGTCTCTTCGTTACCAAGATACAACGGCAAACTTCGTCATTGTTGATGCGGTGTTCTCACCGCACGCCGCTAATGCTCCAGAGACACCGATGGTCACAAACGGATAAATCATAACCAATCTCCGCGCAAATCAGCCAGATTTCGGAGCCGTGCAACAAGATTGCCCATACAGTGACAGTATACACTCGACCTTTCATAGGAAGACTGATATCATGCTAATGCCACAGATGGCGTAAGCTGATAAACGTTATTCGACTCTTTGCTATGCGGTTTGTGATCTCATCAGACATTTTACCACCGTTGATACACCACCTAAGATATATGAACTTCACGACTATCTACAATAGCTCATCACCAAAGGTGAGAGCAGAAGTAGAGCCATGCCAATTTTGCAACAGTTATCTTGTACTTGAGGGGTGCAAACGTTACATCAACCCGACGAACGGACGCCTCTGGTCTGACTAGGGCGTTCTGGGCTTACTGTGAGCCCTCACAGAATTAGGGTGAAGTCGTCTGCATACTCCGTCTCGAAGTCCAGTGCCTGAGAGCAATTCCACACCATTATATTCGCAGTCCGTCACAGCGCACTCTAAGACCCTATCTACCGGAAACCTGCATAGTAAGGGGGAGGCTACAAAACCCTGCCGCAACCCACTTGAGATAGTGAAAGTCGACAATACGTCGCCATGAGTCCCAACTAGCCCTGCTCAAGGTCTGACAGTAAATTGCTTTCAGGATGTTTACATATTTCTTAAGTTCACCCTTCCTCGACAGACAATTCCAGAGTGCAGCCCAGTCAACCTACTCGAGAGACCCCCTGATGTCAAAGAAAACAAGAAGTGTTGACCTTTTATAGGAGTGGCAGAATATGGGGAATGTGATCAGTGTAACCACGGCCGCGGTAACACCCAGGTTGCTCAAACTGTTCTATCAATTTAGGAAGTACAATGGCTGCTTGCGGCTTCGACGCAAAAGAAACCAGGCTAATCCCCCTGTGATTTGTACACGAAGTGTGCGAGCCATTTTTGAAAAAGGGAACGATGTTAGCCAAACCCCAGTCATTTGGAACAACTTCACTGACCCAGAATTTCTGAAGCAGAGTAGTCGGTACTTTGACCAAGACAGGAAGCAGTTCGTCTGAACGGGTGCTCTGTGACTTGTCAGAAACTGATCTCAAATGAGACTTCTTTCCGAGGCCAGAGAAAGGTCAAGAAACCAATGAGCACAGATAGAAGTGGAAGACCCAGTCAGTGGCACGGGTGGCCAGTTAAACTGCTGTTGGAAGTGTTCATCCCAGCGTCATAAGCGTTGTTGCAGGTTTGGAATAGGATCACCACTGACTTCGCAGATTACCTCACTCACACCTGAATTCCTGCTACCCGTTGTTCGGATAAGATGGGAAAGCTTTCGAGAGTTCCTGGTAGCGGAGGCTTGTTCCACGTTGATGACACGCTGCGTCCACCAGGCCTCGTGATCCTTTTGTAGTTTCTTCGGAGCTCCAATCGAGTAGACTTGCAGATTGAATTGTACACACTGGCAGATGGAATATTCCGGCGAGCGTCGGGATGTTCTATTGGTTACATAGAGATCCAGCGGTTGGCAGATGAACAAGCAGTAGAACCACACGACGCAGTGCCGAACCTATGCATTACACACCGTATATTTGTCCAATGTGTTTCAACGTCGTCTGTTGAGTGGGGACTAAGACGAGAGGAAAGTGCACACTGGCAGACATGAAGCCCCTGTGTTCCTTAGCATAGATACGCCAAATAGTGGTTGACGGCGAAGTTATCTCGATGCGCCTGCGTGATGCATCATCGACTGTTCCCGGTGTGGCGTGTTCGTGTCTATCGATCGACCGATAACCATCTGAATTGGCCATCTTATCGACCGTGAGAACTAATCGCACACACGCTTCTTGTTCACACATTGCGTACTGCCTTCAGTTGGATGTAATGTTCGGAACCTGGTTGCTGTTATTATAATAAACCGTTTTATCAGTCTGTTTAGCGGCAAACGTAAAAAGTTGACAATGGACAAATTAATTGGATTATGGCGGATTTTCTCATTGCACCTTCTCTCTTTTGGTACCTTCCTACAGAAAAACCTACTGCCAAACGATTGGTGCAGTGGAATATTACTTTCACAAATTATGCTCACTTGCTGACTGGGCTTGGTAATAAGCATAATGTGGATCACATTTTAAAAATTAAATTACTTCATCATTACCTTGGTCAGGAAGGACAACGGCGCTTTGACAACTTACGACTACACACCAAACAAAATTTATCATCCGTACTGGAATCACTAAACAGCATACGGGGAGGAAGACATGTTTTTACAGCACGCCATGAATTTCATACAAGACGACAACACGTTGCTGAATCTGTCAAAGACTTTAACTCACGACTTCTCTCGGCTTTCCCAGACTGTGCTGACAACAGATCCCACATCATCTTGTCGAATAAGCAGCGCTTATCCAAGGACTTAGTACCGGTGACTGTAACGAAAAAGCGTGTGAGTGATTGCTATCCGAAGAATAACTCATAACGTGGGAGGAATCATGTAATACCGTGTGTCACCGTGCTAATTTATTCAAACAAACTGTACCATTCCCCTCCCCAAGGATCCTACATCACACACTGTTAACCAAACAGCACAAGTCAAGCCTCGAAAGGAGTTTTGTTGCTATTGCCATGATGAATACCACTCAAAACCGACTGGTTGTTCACGCTTGAATTCGATTTGTCGATTTTGTCAGAATAATGGTCATACTTTGAAAGTGTGGCTTTCCAAACTTAATGCCTACAAGGTTGAAAACTTCCAGATCAACTGACATAATCGACAACGACGTGAACTTTCAGTGGATTAACAATACAACAATCAAAAACAGCCTTAGAACATCAGACACACAGTTTATTGTCTCCCTAAATCTAAGCGAGCAACAAGTTGTGTTCGAGCTCGATAGTGGATCGGCTGTTAGAGTGCTGTGAGGCAATGACTTATCGCACACTCCAGAGATGGACACTAAAAATTCATTTGCGATCTTATACTGGCCAAACGGTGTATGTTATCGGTACCTTCCTTGCTCGTGTCGCCTGTAACAATTGCGTAGATCGCTTACGTATTCATGTGTCCAAAGGGCCAGGTCTAAATTTACTTGGTCCAGACTGGATGAAACATCGTCCTGGCATTCTGTTAAGTATTAATACAATAGAGACTCAGTCACGAATATCTGCCACTTTGAATGCAAATGCGAATTTTTTCGACCAGAGGAAGTTTGGAAAACTTCAAAATTATGCCGCACACTTGCAACTCACATCAAAGGCAGTACCGAAGTTCTGGAAGGCCTGGATCCTGCCGCACGCTCTTCATGATAAAGTCAAAAATGAAATACACCGGCTCCAAAACGAAGGTCCAGAAAAAAGGTATTCAAGCCCGACGGTAGAGTAAGAATCTGTGGTGACTGTGAAATAACTGGATAACTATCCCTTACAAAAAATGGAGGACATATGCATCCTTATCTGGAGGTGAACTTTCTACAGAATTGGATTTCAATCACGCATGCCACCGAACTGAACTAGATGAAGATTCGCGTCCTCGTACTACGATCAACATTCAAGTAGGATTGTCTCATTACACCTGTCACTCATTCGCAAGTAGCTCTACACTCGCCGTTTTCCAACGTATCACTGACTTGTCTGTTAAGGATCTAGCTAGTACGTGTGCATACCTTGATGATATTATGATCACCAGACAGCATTTTCAGATTTCGTACTTGGTCCTGAAGGGACTGTCGTATGCAGGCTCTGTACTGAAAAGAGAAAAGTGTGAGCTCCTGGTACCCAGTGTGCCTTAGATGTAAGCTGTCAAAAGAAGACCTCTAACCACTGGAAGAGGAAATACGTGATCTGGAAGACGGGCTATCACTTAAAAACGTTAGTAAGCTTAGGGCACTTTTAGGGGCGTTAACACAATTTTCCTGATTCATACCTTCCGCAACGAAGCATCTTTAACCCCTTTATCACCTTCTTCGAAAGGGCGAAGGCTGGCGGTGGACCCAGATTTGTTGGACTACTTTCAACACATTCCAAACAGATTCCGACTTCACCACTCGCCTCAACACATTATGATCCGGAAAAACCAATTGAACTTTTTTGCGATGCTTCTACATACGGTGCCGCACTATTAAAAAAAGCTTCCAAATGGATCGCAACGTGCCATCTCCTACTGCTCCCGGACAATGAGCGCAGAAAAGAATTACTCACGGCTCGATCGAAAAGTCCTGGCTATCCTATTCGGTAAAGAATGGTTTCACAAGTACTTTCTCGGACGACGGTTCAGAATTCATATGGACCACAACCCCTTAGTTTGTTAGTGGAGGAGGAAAAACCGATACAACAAATGGCCTCCTCGCGGATGATTCCTTGATCTTCCATCTTACCCGCTTACAATTATAAACTTCGATACACCCCCGGACGACTTAATAGTGCTACTGATGCCGTAATTAGGTTGTCATTATCAGATACACCATCCATAGAATTCATCTCAGAAGAAATTGTGCACCTTATTCAACGCTTCAACCATTCTCCCATCACGCTGACGGATATACGACGAGAAACAGACAAGGACACCGTGCTAGCTTTAGTCACACCGTACGTGCAAGATGGCCAGAACGGAAACCCAACGAACTTTCCGATCGAGATTGACCGAGCTAAGTCTTCAAAATGGATGTCCGTTTTGGGGAGCACACGTGGTGATTCTGAAAAGACTGCGACCATCCATTCCTGATGAATTCCATCATGTTCACCCCAGCATGGTGAAAATGATATCGTTATCCCGTTTTTACGTGGGGCTCACAATGGATGGTGACATTGTGTCAGCGTTTAAGTCATGTGTGCATTGTGTCCAGAAAACCAGAATACAGCCCCAAGGAAATGCTGCAGCCTTGGAGCTGGCCAGAAACACTATGAAAACGAATAGATTTGTACTTCTCTGGCCTGTTTGAAGATCACATGATTTTACTGACCGTGGATGTCCATCCCAAATGGATCGATGCTCACATTCTCACTACGGCAACAACGACTAGCACAACAATCAAGTTACGCACACCCCTCGCAACATTTGGTTTGCCGGAAACCATTGTGCGTGCAAAAGGAACTGTTTGTGAAATTAGCACTATCTTGGTAGTGTTCGTGGATTTTTCTTTCATTTTTGCATACCTGGACAAAACACTCCTCCTAAGTGAGAATTTTATGCACATTGCGTAATTCTCATTTCTACAGTACGTATCTGATAAGATGTAGCGAAATCAGTTCGAACAAAGCTCGTGCAATATATCATTGTGACCGATAACGGCTCTGATTACCAGTAATCAATCTGCACAATTTATTTAGTCGAATGGAATCAAGCATGTTGCAACAGCACTTTATTAACCCGCTTCAAATGGCGTGGCTGAACGTGCTGTTCAAACAGTGAAGTGTATGTTGAAGAGACGGCCTAATGAATTTCTGCACGTGCGTCTGGATCTCGCTCCAATTGCTTATCGGAATCTTGTCAACGAAAGCACCAGTAGCAGTCTCGTCGAACTCATGCTCGGTCGTCATCTTTTTAATCGGCTGGATTTGCTCCGCGAAGGTCCTCAATCAAAAGTAATCGCAAAACAGGAACTAATAAAAGACCGTTTCGACATACATACGAGAGACGGACGTACATTTGATTCTGATCCTGTCCTTGTGCGCATACACACTGGAAATACAACCCGCCACTGCACCAGTGCTAAAGGACAAATCATACAGGCTCGAACGGAAGAAGTGCGAATGGTGCGACGCCATCCGGATCGTGTGCACCCGCGTACGTCAAACACAGGAAATGTCGAGACCCCGACACCCCCACTCATTGAATCACATGACGCATGCACGGCCTAGCCAACGCACCCTGACAACTTACCCCTGAACCGATCTCAGCATCAGCGTCATCCGGTAGACCGTTTTCAGACTAGATGGTTTCAAGTAAAGAGGTAGAGATGGTGTGCCCGCTAGATGTGTCATCGACTGTTCCCGGCGTGGCGTGTACGTGTCTATCGATCGACCGATAACCATCTGAATTGGCCATCTTAACGAGCGTGAGAACTAATCGCACACACGCTTCTTGTTCACACATTGCGTACTGCCTTCAGTTGGATGTACCGTTCGGTACCTGGCTGTTGCTGTTGCAATGAACTGCTTTATCATTACATTACCATTCTGCTAAACGGCAAAGTGCAAAGGGAATTTGTCACACAACGGTGGGTGGTTATAGTCCACGTATATGAGCCAGAATGGCTTGCAATGTTGGAAGCAGTCACGACACCGATAGCTGACGACTGTGTGATCAGTCTGATCTCACGATTGATTCGGCGATGGAAGTCCCTAGATGATGCACTGATGGCCAGAACGTCGAAAATCAGTACGTGTCAGAAACGGGCCGTTATCGAACAAACATTCACCATAGTTTGTTCGACGAATACCGTGAGAGTGTGGACCATCTTAGTCAGGCTCGTCAGCGCTTAGTTTGCCTACTTCAGCGTTTAAATCTCCAGCTATCTCAATGTTGGTACACCCCGCGATGTGTAGAAGATTAGTGTGCCGGTGTAAAGTCATCGTGTACTGTAGCCGGATCAAAGTCTGCGGGGGCATATGTCACAACAAACAGAGAGCGTGATGAGCACTTATCGATGATTCAACCGTACCTTCGAGGGTGACGGCGCAAAGACGGCTGTTGACCGGTATCCAGTCAGGTAGCGCCTTCTCTGCGTATGCGGTCAGAGCAATTCCGACACCGGCTTGGTCAGTGGCTTGAGCCGTACTCTCCAGACATTGTGCGCGCGCAATGAGGCGGTTGACAGAGATTGAAGTTGTAGCACTGACCTGGAAGCCGTGTTTCAGCAAGATAACGGGTCTCATACAGATTGAACACCACTGACAGTTGATCACAGTTGTCACATTCCCATAGGCTTTTCAGTCACCTTTTTCTAAAAGAAAGCGTGGTCGGAGTTCTGGTTCTGCCGTGACATAGATATGCATTACTGACGAGATGTAATGAGAGCGAAACTCGTGCCTATTACATCTTTCCGAAATGGGCCGACTGGAAAGTCTGTGGGAATACGAAAGCTGCGGCCAACTGTGGGTGGTGTTCAGTCCATGTGAAAAAGCAAAATCCTCTGCTACTAATCAACAAACAACAGATATCGATGGCGAGGATCTCCAAAGTACATGCAAGAGCTGCCTGTCAAATTAATTGCACGTACGAACATTGAATGCGACAGGCTTGAGTGGTGTTCGGGGGGCGAGTAGGAGTTTGTATCCGTTAAGCGAAGAATCCTTAGTGTTTGATACACCACTATTCTGGGTATGACTTTTACCACCAGCAGCAAGAGGCAACTCTCTGGTAAATTCCTGAAAACTGCACTAGGAGCTCACTAACCAGAGTTACCCAACAAAGAAGAGAAAAATGAGACGGATCGATCTGATGTGATCGAGTGTGACATGGAAGCAAAGCCGGCAACCGACACCACCAGAGTTACAATGGAGAGGTAAGTCAAGATTCAACGTTAGTATACGTTCATTGGTTCGTAGTTGTGGGGCAGAATACGTCCCGGTAGCCCAGATCGAAGAAGGAGGCTGGTTTGAGGAGCTCCACTCACAGCCTTTGGTTCAAAAGAAACCTAACCCACAAGACAGTGGGAAGAAGCATGGAGTTCGCAATGCAACGGGGGCTAGTGACTAATGGTGGTTAGGTTCATATACCCTTCGGATGGAGTCTGTTATGTCTGCACTACGCACTGAAGTGAGAAATGAAGTGATGCAAGAGGAACCTTGTGTATCCTGGCCGAGCCAGTATGAACAGAGTTTACAGTGGGCGGATCAATGAACTAATACCAAGCCAATGAGGGAAGGACAAAGCATGTCTGGGCAGGCTAGCCAGGGTGCGCACGTGAACTTTGCAACCGGCAGCTGTGCAACGGGAAGGTTCACGTGAGTGAGTGACTGTGTGTGTCTGCCTGCATGCACGTGCAGGAACGTAACATAGACGGACCGTACATAGTCCACCCATCCGGGATGTACCTTGCAGGAGGCTATGAGGGGAGCAGCTCAGCAGTTTGGTGATTCACCGAGAAAGTCGGACCTGATGTAGTAGATCCAGCCAGGGAATGCAAGACCGACAGGGCTGTTGCGACGCTTCCCTCCTGTTGCCGTGGGCTGATGACCAAGTTGGTTCTTACGCCCTCTGTATGAGGTCCAGCCATTCAAGGTATCCACACCCTACCTGATTGTTGGAGCTGGCGATCACCAAGATGAGTTGTACGTCTTCCCTGGAGTTTTTCCGTGATTGGCAAAGACTGGAGATGTCGGTACGTCATACGGACAGCAAATGAGACAAGCGGCATGCTGTCTGGGAGCCCATTTGCTCCCATACATACGCCATGATGCAGTACTGTCAAAGAACCTACGTAGCATCTTAGAGAAGATCCGGTTGCCAACCGTGAATCCACCACGCTCTAGTGCTACTAACGCTCACTGTTCTCGGCCGCTTGTTGTCCGGAGAAACTCCTCTTATTTCACAGCCACTCCTCAATTGGAAAGCCGTTCCTCAATCCGCAGCTTGGGGACGCATCCAGTGGCGTTGAGCTAGCCCACGTGTTTACCCCGAGACCTGTCTGGAAAGCCGTTTTGGGACCATTTGAGTTGTAGATATCTAGATTACGTAATAGTAGAGCAAACGCCCGTAGGATTCATATTATTGACAGCGTTTATTTGGTGAACACTTACGCTCCAAAATTGTGCCTATCCCACATCGTGTTGTGTACTCACTTTCTTAAGATAGACCACGTAGTGGTCCAACTTCCCAGAGTTTAGACTGCCATGCTCCCGTATGCTGCTCTTGTACCCCACATACCGTTGGTAGGCGTGAGTGACATTTTCGCCTCAGTCCTGACAATCGCCTTAGCTGTTTCCTTACATTGTCATGAGTTTTTGCAATAATTGACCTATAAGAGAGAAAATACTACGTGACCCACGTTAAGCTGCTTTTGGCCCATCCACCAAACCTGCCATTTTGTCTTTTATTGTCCTAACTGGTATGGAGTGGACGCAGTACGACATCGTAGTCCTGCTCGGTATGTTTACAAAAAGTTAGTGGGTTTCCAGTTACTCTGTCGACTAGTGAATTCACGTGTAGCAGTGCACGGGAAGTGGCTGTCACATTCCTTGCGCTCATCACTTTAACCACGATGTATTTTTCTGTGAGTTGAAAAAACAGGTGGACAAAAATAAACTCAGTGGGTGCCGAACAGATTCTATTTTAGATTTATTTCCTATTTGCTAGGGTACACAAACACTTGAATGTTCTGATGTTTAAACTAATCTATCAGTGTTTGTTAAATACATATGAACGGGGAACTTAAGGTGATATTGTATCAGATCCAGTTTCAACTGTTACTACGTTGTTACGAGTGTACTACTAAACAACTGAAAGTAGAAAAGATTTTAGTTTTCTACCTGATTTAGTCATCTGTCTGCACTAATGTAACATTTTGGCCGAACTGGTTTTGTTCGCAACTGTCAACTCACCATCGGACCCGATCAGTTTGAACGTCAACGCCTGCGTGTCCTGTAGGGGAAGCCACGAGAGTGGACACTTATTTCGTCCGAAACACGACTGGCGAACTTGTACAAACGGACCTCTGCCACTGTAATATTTGGGCATATTAAATATACCACCTCGTTCGAGCCAGGCACAAGGTGTGTTGGTTCGCTAGAGAGTGAGAGATGTGAAGAGAAAACACGTGACGAACACAACGTTAGGCAGGCCATACAAACAATAAGGACAATAAAATCTAAGGTGTTTACCGTAACTGTCTAGTTACAAAAAGAACCTTGCACAATTGGTGAATTCACCCCCCCCCTTGGACTGCTCCAGCGGTTCTACCACTCACGTGTATTGTGTGTGGATCGAATGATAGTCGATCAGTTTTGAACTACAAATTGCACAGATACAAGTTGAAGAAAAATACTTTATGCAGTGCACTGTTTCTGAACGTCATGCCTCCCAGCGCTGTGTTGACCTCACGGATTGCAAGCCTGTGCTTAAACGACTGGTGAGTGCCGTACGACTTTTTCATAGCACTCTATTACAAGAATTAAGTAGCCACTTTTTCTACCTTTCAGCTTTAGGGAAGGATAAAAGGGTGGCTTTATAGTTAACACTACCATCCCTTGACACTTCCTAACCTAATGGGTTCGACACTTAATGAAATTGGACTGGAGCGGTTTCCTGATTTGAGACAGTTCGGTCAATCAGAGCTAATGGGCAAGCTGCTGCAAAGAGAGATGTGGCCAATCGACGTCAACCAATCAAAAATGGCGACCACCCACAGCATGGAATTTGCTTGCAAGTGATGATGATTAAACCAGACGTCTGGACGCGTGTCGGACTCAAACAACCCAAGTTGATTAAATCAAAGTCATGAGCGGTTATAACAAATGGGAAGATCGAAACGCTGCATGCCAGTTACGTAAACACGACTGTTTCTCCATAGAATGATATTGTTTTCTGGTAAACTGAGATTGCTTAGTGGTGTTCAGACCACTGACGTTCCGGTCTGCTCGACTCGGTAGCCGACTAGGTGCAAAGTGATCGTGCCATTCGGTCACTAACCCCAGCATCGACAGTGGTCATTGATCGGTCCACCGCTTACGCCAGCCATCAAAGTGGAGTGGACCCGCCGCGCTTTTTATAACGCTTCATATAGTTTTTCAACGCAATGTGATGGCAATCAGGCTGCTCTACGTAGTCACGGTTCACGTATGTGGTCACATGATTTCGATTATTTGGTTGGCCGGCCTCTCTGCCGCAAAGGTACACTTACACTCACTGCTTTGGTCGTTCTAAAGATACATATAGTGTCCCCTAGGTCAGGTGGTCAGAGCCAAGGAATTCGATAATTAGTCTTTGAGTCATTAAGATTGCAGGAGAAATTAAAAGTAAACTTAGATATTTAGTTCTCGACGCATGATATGTTTACGTCCCGAGTTTAGTGGATAAGAAACATCACCGCGCGTAGACACATTGACTAAATTGTGGCACATCTTATCGGTAGGGTAAAATCCGTTCCATTTTCAAATGACCTCTGGAGGATTGTTGTTTGGATCAAGCTTGAACACAATTACATTTCTAGATGGAGCTAACCGACCTTACAACAGCCACATTTCATAAGCGCATAGCTAATCTGTTAATTTTTACAAACTTACTGACAGACTAAAACCGGAGGGCGTTACGTGTCACTGAAATGGCCTATGTTTTGTGGAATGCCGAACAACTTTCAGTTTAGTGTCAGATGGTAAGACTCGTTACTTGTAGTTCGACCACAAGCGGCCCCAAAAACCTACCCACTTTTTGCCCTATTTGGGAAAGAAACCTAAGCGTAACCAGCGTAGTGAAATTGAATCCGTACAGGACTTTAAGTGGTGAAAGTATGACCAATTAAAGCGCAACCAAAAGCCACTGCCAGCAATATAGAAATCGATCGACGGTAGCCTATCAGGAGCGACCAACTGCAGCAGGGCCTGTCTGAGGTTGGTTCGCATTTCGAGAAATAACTCGAGTGAACCAGAACGGTGGAACACAATAACAAAATGATCAGCCGGAGTCAAAATGGTTACAGTCGATTGACAACTGGTATTGTAAACAGTGTTCTTTCTAAATAAAAAGGCATTATTCCAGTAAACTGAGAATACTGCTGCTAAACCTTTCTGAACTTTCAGTGTATTAGTCAACAACGTGGATTTGCTGAGGAACTGTGAAACTAAGCGGGACCAAATAGTGTCCGGTACACACCATGGGTTTCGAGAAACACTCAATTGTTAGTCTACCGCTAGTTTTTGTATCTTCACTCATTAAGACCTCGAAAATGCAGGTTTGTACTCCGTCAAACAAACGTGCGGACGGTTGGCAGCTTTCCACCTTCGAGCGTTGGCCAGGTTGATGTGCTGATCAAACGAAGTTTATAGCTGTGACTGTATCGATTGGGAATAACAGACTTAGGGTCAGCTAAACCTATGGTTATCCGGTAGACACCATATAGCCATAGATTTGGTTGATCTGACTTGGATATCACTTGCATTTGGTCGTCTTCTGTGAGTGGTTTGTAATTTTCTGAAGGTATTCTCTTATAACGTACCAGCAATCAATGAGGTACGCAGAAAAGTGATAGTCCGTGATTTCCACCTAAAGTCGCTGATTGGAGTTAGCAGGACTGTTAGTATGCCCCGTCTTGAGGTGATGGAGCGAAACTGACATTATTCGAAAACCTAGGTGTGATAATTTGATTGTATTGAATGTACGAGCACTACCGCTTTGCTCAAAACAGTCCTTCCATACGAACGTTAACCGGTCGTGTGAAGCGTATATACTGATGACGACCTGTAACAAGAGCGAAACTTCAGTACAGTGTTTGTGTGTGAAATGGGTTTAGTGACGCACTTTTTTGAATACGAAATCTATTAATTGTCCAATTTACATATCACTGGATTGGAATGAAACGAGCGAGAAAATTCTAGCCTAATAGATACTGACGTGCAGATATCTGAACCGATTCCACCTCGCCCAAACATGCCAAGCACTTCCGTGTGGGTACCGACTACGGGACTGAGCTGGCTCCCCCTCATCAAAATGGGATTCGGTATGCACGGAACGAACCAACACACTGACCGGTTTTGTTTGCGAGAGATTAATGTACCGCTAATGAATGACTTTTTCATCACCGGGCTAGCAAATGGCTCATGCAACGCCCCTGTTCTCGTTTTCGTCTTTTCGTGCCCTCCTTCCCCCCTTTTTCCGTCGCATTCCCTTCAAGGGCTCCTCTACCCTTTCACCCGACTATAGTTGACTTTATTCATGACTTAGGCTGAGAAATCTACGGGAATGCGAAAGTTGTGATCAAATGTGCGTGATGTTGAATTTGTACAAAAAACGAGACAAACCTATTACTCATTGCTAAGTGACTATCTTTTTAATAGCTCTCCTTATAGTCTGTTTCCATCAACATCTTCCACTCCTCTTTTGTCACCTTCATCTTCTTTCTCCAAGCTTATCGGCAAGATCCTCAAGACAGTTAGGTCAGTGTTTCGGTTGTGGTTCATGGGGCGTTCAGCAAGCATGCAACAAATGGTGACTGTGGCAGGAAACCCGAAAATAAACAAATAAGCAACTGCTGTTAAGGCATGTCGATATATCTGCATGTATGCACTGTAACCATGGTTCAAAATGGTCGTCCCGGTGTTGCTGAGCTGATCTCCCACTAACTGGGCTCCCGGTGTTTTGACTAGAATTTGCTTTCGTTATCTCGCCTTCTCTTAATAAAATCAGCACGGATCACCTAATAACCAGTGTTAACTGGCCACAAGTGCAAAGGACAAAGTTTGGAATGAAATTAAAGGTCTATAATGCCAGTGTAAGATTTGTTGAAGTTTGTTTGACATGGTCGACGCTCGATAGGAGGTCCAATACGCTGAAACATGCTTAGTCCATTCGTAAGAAGTCGGTGCTGAATTCACCTTTGTCTGCACAAAATGAACAATTATGAGGAGCCTTGCTACACGGTTGCAGGCAGACAAGGTAACTATTTTTCCTT
Source organism: Paragonimus westermani (assembly GCA_008508345.1). Classification (NCBI taxonomy): domain Eukaryota; kingdom Metazoa; phylum Platyhelminthes; class Trematoda; order Plagiorchiida; family Troglotrematidae; genus Paragonimus; species Paragonimus westermani. The sequence goes on from QNGE01000922.1 coordinate 199,367, forward strand.
CCTACTTACGATTACTGTTCCATTTCTTGTACGGTCCATCCATGTTTCGTTCCTGCATGTGCATGCACACACACACACACACACACACACACACACACACACACACGACCACCCACTGACGCGAACCATCTCATTGCACGGCTGCCGGTTGCAAAGTTCACGTGCGCACCCTGGCTAGCCTGCTCAGACATGCTTTGACCTACCCTCACTGGCTTGTTATTGATTCATCGATCCGCCCACTGTAAACTCTGTTCATTGTTAGATGTAATGCACTTTTCATACTGACTCGGCCAGGATACACAAGGTTCCTCTTGCATCACTTCAGTTCTCACTTCAGTGCGTAGTGTAGACATAACCATTTGGCGACGGAGATGGCTGACAACACGCTCTTACTTCAACTCTTACAGCAGCAGCAGGCTCAGATTCAGCAGCAAACACAGATTCAGTAGAATACTAAATTGTTGGAAGTTCTAGCGAACAGACTCTCCCTCCAGCCTACAAGTTTAGGCATTTCAGAAGACACCAAATTAAAGGAACTATTAGCCAGTGGCATTCAAGAGTGCGTATATGATTCAGAAGGCGGAATCACCTTTCTTTCATGTTACAGACTTTATGAGGATATATTTGTTGTTGATGGTGCATCGTTGGATTAGCCAGCTAAAGTGCACCTCCTGATGCAAAAATTGGGTGCTAACGAGCACACACAATACTGCAACTTCATTTTACTAAATCACCCTCGAGACTACGGTTTACAAGAGATCGTCTTCATACTTTCAACTAGAATTGGAGAACGCACATCACTTTTCAATAGACATTACAATTGTTTGAAAATCGCACGGCAGCCAGACGAAGATGTTGTGTCATACTCGAGAAAAGTGAACAGAGAGCGTGAACGATTTCAGTTAGAGAAGATATCAGCTGATCAATTCAAGTCATTGAATTTTGTTTCCACCCTCACTACAGCAGCAGACGGTGACACCCGAACTCAGGTATTGGCGAAACTCGATTCAACACAATCTTTCTCCTTGCAGGAGCTGACGTCTGAATACCTTAGATTAGTAAATCTGAAGAAGGATTCACAAATGCCACAGTCATCAGAGACATGCAACGTGACATTGGTAAAAAGAAAAGTCACAAGGACACAATCACAAGCAAGCAGTGAATCAAGAAACACTAGTTGGCAACGCCCGCCATCGGCCTGTCGGCAATGCGGTGAATGGCATTTCGCACGACTTTGTCGCTTTCGGTCATACAAATGTCAAGAGTGTGGCCGTTTGGGACACAAAGAAGGACGTTGTCTTACATCTGGTAGAAAACAGTTCCAGAAAGCAATCAAATGTCGTTTTTTCTACCTCTGATAGTGCCAATCATTTGTAAGATATCCGCGTCAAATTTAGTACGAATGAGGTTGAATAGTTTGAGCGTCGTGCTTAACATGTTATTGATAAACAGATTGAGAATAACACAACGTTACGAGCATGTTGTAATACTCTACGTTTCAACCACCTCGGGTGGCCTTCCTCAAGAGTGTTGTAATCGATTACAACAATCGCCTTTATGGGCGAAATCAAATGTGAGCTCATATTTCGCGATTTACATTGTACCGGTACGTGTTATATCGCAGACTCGAATGATCTGAATTTATTACGAATTGAGTGGATAGAACAATTGCACTTGTGGAATGTTCTCATTAGCTCTTTTTGTGGTGTATCATCTGCACAGTTGTCTTCAATACCCGGTTCTTCAAAAGGTGCTGAAGTGTGCAATAACACTCTAATAGAATTACAGACCAAACACAGATTTTCAACAGTGATCTCGGCCTATGCACTGCAGCGAAGGCAACTTTGTTTGTTAATCCGGATCGCAAACCAATTTTTCGGCCCAAAAAACCAGCACCATACGCTACGATCACTCAAGTTAACTCAGAATTACACAGATTGGAGCAGTTGGGTGTTTTAACAAAAATCAACTACTCAGCGTGGACAGCCCCCATAGTTGTAGTCAAAAAGGCAAATAGCACAGTTTGCATATGCGGGGATTTTTCTACAGGCTTGAATGACGTGCTACAAACGCATCAGTACCCATTGCTCATACCTGAAGATTTGCTCACACAAGTAAATGACTGCAGTTTTCCAAAATCGATCTTTCTGATGCTTACCTTCAGGTTGAAGTTGACAACCCAAGTAGGCAGTATCTGACCATCAACACACATCGAGGGCTATATCAGTATAACAGACTGCCATTTGACGTGAAATGTGCCCCAGCTATTTTTCAACAGATCATGGATACCATGTAGAATGGGCTGGTATCCGCTTCGGCCTACATGAATGACATCATAATTGCAAGCCCATCTCCCGATGTTCATCAGGTACATTTAGACGAAGTTCTCAGCCAAATCAGAACGTACGGTTTTAGCCTTCGCATCGAAAAATGTTCATTTTTCATGCACCACATTGCCTATCTCGGATCAGTTGTTGACGGAAACGGTCGTCGTCTGGATCCATCGAAGATAAAGACTATTGAAAACCTACCGGCCCCAACAAAAAAAGTCGCACTGCAATCATTTCTAGGTCTTGCCAACTACTACAATAACTTTGTACCAAATACGAGCACCTTTAAACGGACTTTTGGAACACAATGCTAAGTGGATATGGTCTGAGACTTGAGCGTATCAAGAGTGTGTTGTTGTCAGACCTCGCGTTAACGCATTACGACCCTAGTTACCAATTGTGGTAGCTGCTGATGCCTCTGATCATGGAATCGGAGCAGTTTTGTTGCACTGTTTCCCTTCTGGTGTTTAAAAGGCAGGCAGTCACGTTTCACGCACGTTGACCCCATCGGAAACTACAGTCAGATTGAAAAAAAAGGAGTAGCTATTAGTTTCGCAGTTAAAAAGTTTCATAAAATGCTGCATGGTCGAACATTTATATTGTGCACCGATCACAAAACACTGCTGTCTATTTTCGGCACTAAGAAGGGCATTTCAATACACACAAAAAATCGCTTGCAACGATGGGCAACAATTTTGATCGGGTATGACTTTACGATTCAGTATGTAAGAACAACCAATTTTGGACATGCGGATGCATTATCCAGACTCATCGCCGAGAGACTTCGTGCTCAGACTTCTAAAGATACCGTTATTTCCTCCGTGGAGGTCGATGCCGAGGTTAGATCCACGTTCACAGATTCCGTGCGCCACCTTTCGTGAGATACAAAAACATACTCACGCAGACCCTTGTCTTCAACGCGTTTTATTTTTCCTGCGAAATGGTTGGCCACAGGTTGATATAAACTCAGACTATAAGCCATTTTATCGCTGGAAGGATGACTTAACACGAGTCGATGGTTGCTTAATGTTTGGCGACAGAACAGTGGTATCACGCACGCTTCAAAACAGAGTTCTAAATCAGCTACACCAAGGCCACTCTGGAATCGTGCGAATGAAGTCCGTCGCACGTTGTTACGCTTATTGGCCTAATATAGATCGAGATATTGAACATCTAGTACGTCAGTGTGATAACTGCACCAAGGCTGCCAATGCTCCTGTCAAAATGGACCTTCATTTATGGCCGATCTATTCCGCTCCTGGTGCACGTATACATGTTGACTACGCAGGGCCCATTGATAATCAGTATTATCTTATTATTGTTGACTCTTTCTCCAAGTGGCCGGAAATTTTCATGTTAAATAATCAAACGACAGCTACCACAATAAAGTGTCTCAACCACTATTTCTCACAGTTTGGCGTTGCTGAAACGATTGTTAGCGATAAAGGGTTACAATTTACGTCAGGCGAATTCTCTAATTTCTGCCGTTCATTGGGCGTGCAACACATGCGAAGCCCCGTTTATCATACTCAGTGGAATGGACAAGCTGAACGTTTTGTTGATACGTTTAAAAGGAGTTTGATAAAACTACAAGGAGAAGGGTGTGTATCAGAATTTTTGGATACATTTCTACCAGCATATCGATCAACGCCAAACCAAGCATTGCCTCATAATTAATCACCAGCAGAAGTGTTCCTGGGAAGGAAAATGCGAGCTCCTCTGAATGCCATGTCAATCGTTTCGAACGAATCTAACCACAGAATTGAAAATCAATTTAATCGGCACCATGGGACTCGTATGCGCGTATTTCTCCCTGGTGATCTAGTGTACATTCGTGAATTCAGGCAACAAGCTAACCCTTGGATCCCGGGAACCGTGAGAACGAGAATCGGCCACGTACTATATGCAGTGGACAGCCAGGCGGGCACAACATGTCAAGCACGCCAAACGCAGATACACAACGGATGACAACAACGCAAGCAACGATTATGAACTGCCCCTAGATATACTGTTTGGTACATTTTCTACACCAAAAGCAAAAACGCCTGAATCTGAACAACATAATGCACCGCCGTTGGAGAGCAGTCCGGAAGGAAGACATTCAAGACACGCCGCTCAATTCAGAGACTTCAGATTAATCCTTACAGACGATCGTACGTGTGACCTTTCTTCAAAAGGGAGAAGTGTACGGTCCATCCATGTTACGTTCCTGCAGGTGCATGCACGCACACACACACACACACGCACACACGACCACCCACTGACGTGAACCATCTCATTGCACGACTGCCGGTTGCAAAGTTCACGTGCGCACCCTGGCTAGTGTAGTGGAACTCTTAACCGTGATAGCTTGAGTACGCACTAACAAAGAACGATATCTCAAAGATAGTCAATGAAAAGGTGAAGTCAATGGATTGGATCTTTATTGTTGGGATTTTGGTGTACAAGCTTAATGCAGTAGCGCTCGTCTGGACCGTGTCCTGT
>QNGE01000923.1:0-44386 GCA_008508345.1 Paragonimus westermani
TTTAAAATGTAGAAACATGGATATTTTGATATCTGAGCTCTAATGGGGTCGTTAAATTTTCGAGAGGTGAAATCGATCAACCAACGTCCGACTTTCCTACTGATCCATGTTCGTTTTTGCAAGGAAAACTCCGTGTGCATCATTCGGAAAGGTATTTGCTAACCCGATTCGCGTTATCAAAAGTGGGGGGAACAGCAAAATATCTACAGAAGTTGATGGTCCATCTAAGGATGGGCTAAGGACAAGGGCACTTTGGGTATATTCAGGAACCTACGACATTAGGAAGGTGCGACCTACGAATGACTCCACTGTAATTATACTTAACTTCAAATGAACAATCAAAACTGAGTCCGCTCATACGTCTTTCTTTCAACCTGTGCATTGGGTCTAAAGATGTTTGAATATTGTTACTAGTCGAAGTCACTGACGCTTAGATATATGAAAACGTGTGTGCATGTTATGTGACAGGCTACACACACTAGGTCTGGCTGGCCAAGCTACACAGTTCGGGTTGTGCTTGAAAATCAATCGATCCGTGTATCATTTTGAGGTGAGCTTTACGCTAGGAAGATTGAGTCGCGGAGGACACCTCTGTATACCTTGGCCAATCGTGTTCCCGGCATATGACCTAGACACTCACAGGTGATTACAGCGAGCAGTCCTGGTGTTATCACAACAGACTTCGTTCACTGTCGGTGTTCAGTAGGCTTGACATCTTATTGCTAGACCTCTGTTACAACCGGGCCCTCTCAGTTCCTCTTACGCCGCTCAAATGAACACCAAGGCCCCTTCAATTGGCGCGGTTCCTAATGCGACGAAGAATTCCTGACCCTAACTACTGAATATCCAATGGGATAAATCCAGTTAGGCGCCGACTGCAGCCAAGTTGGGAACCTAAACTGAGACACGGCAAAATTCAGTCCAGTCATAAAGAACTCAATCCACAAGAGGTATAATTCGAGATTAGCAGAAGCCTATGTCTGTACTTAGGTTTGATGGTAATACCTAAGAGATGGTGAATAAGCTTACCAACCTGGGTGATTGATGGAGGCGCGTGTGAATCGATCAGCCATCGCAGTTCAAAGACCTGGTTGGTGGTTATCACGTGTGCGAGTTTATCGCACGTGGCCATTGTTCATGTTTTCTCTCGGTGTACGGGCGTTTTTACACATCGTCACTTTTTCCGAACACCTAGGAATGACGACCATGAAAGGTAAAACTGAATTTGGTTGTTGGGATTTTAATCCATATCCCCTATGCATTGCATCACGACAAACATGTGCTGGCGATCCATACTACCCTGTATCCCGCACGTCTGACTATTTGTTAGCTGAGTATCAGAGAGCTGGATTCGTTTGGGTGTCCAGATCAAACTTTTCTGTCTGCTTAGTGGACGTGATAATTTCGCCTGTTAAACAAAACTACTTAAACTGTTTGTTTCGGTACCTTTTTCATTTAATTTTTCTTTCCCGTTACCTACCAGCTAACTGGCAAGCGTACCGAAGAGTGATAACAAACTTTGTAATACCATCCTTAATACTTCTGCTACTCTCGTTTTTTGATTGCAGACTTTATCACTCTTTTCTCGAGAAGTTTTTTTGCATATCGTTGCTTTAACATGCAGGCTTATTTGCTTACATGTGTACATTTAGGTCATCTGTGTGAAGTGTTTTGCTTACATAGAGTGCCTCCTATGTCTGTCATTTATGTTACTCTCCTATTTTCTTCCTCTTAGCCGAACAGACGCTCTTAAACGTCGGATTTCCGCCGATATGTCAACTTTGACCAAAACCCATCTTCCCAATTGTCCGACGTCATTATCAGATAGCAGACGTCCAACTCCAAAGTCCACGTCTATCCCTTCTCGTCCTTCCGATAGTCGGCCTCTTCCAACGAATGTCACTATTTCTGCAACTGTGGATGCACTTAGGCCGTTCCGGACGACTCCACCATGGTCGTCAACAGATACTCGTAGTGAACAAACCACGCATGCACATCTCGGTGCTGGAGATCGTGGATTTGATGCCGCTGACACTCGGCTTTCTATCCTCCATGATGCCAAGATGGCCGCTCTCAGTGTGGACTGGCCTTCAACAGTCAATCCGGTCAATGCCGTATGTGGAAAATCGAAAAGAGTTCAATCCTCCGGTTCTTTTTCGTCGCCTATGTCGTCCTCACCGGAAATCAACCCAATGCTGCAGGCTTCCTCCGCTGTGTCCAAACAGCAGCAGCAGCAGCAGCAGCAGCAGCAACAACAACAACAACAACAACCACAGTGCTCTCAACAGCTGTTTAACAGTCGATATCCTCTTATTCTCAAGGACCACCCGCAGGTCTCACCGTCTTCTTCCGGTGCTGAGCTATCTCAGACACCTATACCAATTCGTGCTAGACAGGGTATTGCTTGTTCGAGTCCTTCAATGATAGCCCCGGTATCGATCAAATCTCCTACAAATTATCCATCTATTTGCCTGGCTGCCCCTCAACCAGGTCGATATTCAACCGTATCACCATATATCACTGCCCCGACAGCTCCAGGTATCCCTGCTGGAAAGCACGGAATTCTCTCTTATGTGGTTCCAGTCAGTCCTCAGTCGAACGGTGAGAGACCTCCCAAATCGATTGCCCCAGTATCGACTTCAGGAATAGCGTTAAACAGGCCACCACCACTCGTTTGCGGCGGTAGCAAGTCGCCTAACCATCCGGAGCTACCCACTGCTTGGATGCCTTCAAGGTTAGGAAGTCACAACGAGCCTCAATATACCCACACTGTTGCCCCCATCACGTCTGCGCCATCCTTCAATTCAAACATGCAGCCGTCCAACGATGATCCGAAAAGTCGACAATTAGAATCCCGTTCTCTAATGCCGTTAAAAAAGCGACTTATTCAACGGTACGAAGCAGATAGTAGCGGAGGCAATCCGGATCCACAAGCAAATCCGGAACAAATGCTTATAACAGCACCTAAACTTTCCGCCCATTCTCCTGGTGGCCAAATGGATTCTGTGTTGCCTTCGGGACCAGACATACCTGGCCTGCAATACTCGCCAAAACAGCAGCAGCAGCAGCAACAACAACAACAACAAACTGTAGACCATCGTCAAAAAGTGAGCTGGTTGTCGTCTTTATAACCTTCTGTACTGTTGTACATTAATCTATTTTACCGATGCGTATTTTCGTTGTAGATCAAGTACATTCATTGGTTGTTGATCACTGAAGAGAAAAAGTCAAACTGATATAGCGGAATAAAATATTATTAGGCAAAATAAAAAAAATTTCCTTACCTAACGACAATGTTAATAATGGCTTACCACTGTTGTTCAGTGACCGCTTGGACTATACGTACATTTTGGAGCATGATGATCAAAGGAGACACCCGAGCTGGCACCTCTCTTAATCGGTTACGTATTTGAAATTCGTTTGCTGCTGTGACAACTTCACAGACCTCGCGAGCTTGGACTAACGGGGATTGGGTAGGCGTGGCTGAACAACAACTAAATTGTCTGACCCTAATTAATGGTCTCGTTACGAAAGGTATGAGTCATGTTATGCAAGTGGCTGAGCGCGAAGAGTGGAGTTGTGGATTAGAGCTAGCATACTGCTACTTGGAAGTTGTCCCTTCTCGTTGAAATAGGATAAATGACCGCTACTAATACTGATCGTTCCTTTCCAGGCAATTATTTTAATGACATTGCCTTATTCACGATGGTGAGATGTATTACATTTGTTGTTTGTCATCCAACCAAGCCTCCTCTTCACGACACGACACTTTGGACTGGAGTGGAAACAAGTCCATCATATGAGACGCAAGGTACTCCAATGTCAATCAAACAAAGCGGTGATTATACCTGGCTAGATGAGTCGTCGTTTTAACGATCGGCTGTGAACACTTCTTAGCTGTTGCGCTTCTTTTCGTTCATAGGCCGGAATAGACCAGCTATTTTGTGGTCAGCACGCAAACGAGCAAGCATCCTCCGGAGCCCCAGAATGGGTTGGGAAAGGTTTTTGCCAACAGTTGGTGCCAGTAATCACCAGCAAAGTGGTGGACAGCCGTTTTGACTTAGGTCTCAACAGTGCCACGCACACCAGAAAACGGAACCCACGACTTGTGAATAAACAGCAGGTTGTAGTGCAAACATACCCACTACACCACAGGGTAGTGGTCACCGGAGTTGTACGTGAAAGTACGTTCTCTTAGTTGTTGCGTTTCTTTCAGTTATAGGCTGAAATTGATCGGTCGTTGTTGGTCAGCCTGTAAATGAGCAGACGAAATAGAATAGCGGCATTTATTACGTTTAGCAAACGGTTATAAATGTTTGATTAACAAACCTACTATTTACATACACATACGTTCCCAGGTTGGATGATACGATGTTTATTCATTGACATTTCAAACTAGATGTATAAGTGGTGGCTGCAGACATTAGGTGCGATGGTGGCTGATCGGATCAAGTGGCGTGGACGCTGACGTTGTTTGGCCGAGTTGTTTGTGAAGTCAATGCACTCATTGATGTGAGGCAGTGAAAAACGTAAGAAAGCTGTTTTGCTGATGACGCCTCACTTTCACTCACAGCTCGGTTGCTTGTCTACAAAGTGTAAGCACCTCGATGTTGAATGTATGAACATAGACGTAGCTATTTTTACTAGTCAAGTCCCTTCCCTTCTTTTTTATTCTCTATTCCTCTACAGGGTTTGCTTTTTTCTTCATGGCTGTATGACACTTAAGCATCAATGTGAGCCATTGATGTTGATGAAATGCATAGGCGTAAGGAGTTAAACCAAAAAATGTAATAGCTTAGCAAAAATTGAACAGTATTTCCCCCCAACGTTGGCTATTCAGGTTGCCAGAGGTAGCGGATGACAAATTTCCCACTAAGTGTACCTCTCGTGTTGGCATTTTTGAGCTCACATTGTTGTGCGTGATCAAAGGTCACACGATAAATATGCGAATGCACACATTTGTGAGCACATCTTAATTAGAGTAGCTTTTTGTACAAAGTGAGCTGAACGACCTCAAGAACGGTCGGATGTTATGCTCCCGTGGAAGGCGATACACTTCTTTGCAGGTAGTGCAGATCGACGTAACGAAGTATCTAGTTATGTATGGGTGCCACTGGAATACTCGTACGAAATGATTTAGTCAAACCACGCGGTACTTCAACTGACAACGCCCACTGTTTTACGCTAGAAATCCACTTACTGTGCATAAGCAATATGATTGTGTGAGCACAATGAGTAATAGTTACTAGCAGACAGACAATTTAATGTGCATGTGACTGCGGATCAGTATTCGCATCCGATATAGAATATGATGCGTTTTAACAATCGCCTGCATTTTCGAAGTCAAGACTAGGGACACATCATGAACAATCCACACCTGAGTGATCATCACACAGTTACCTGCAATTTGGTCAGACTCGAGTGGTGCTTTCTCCACAGCTGATCGATCATCCGAGGGAAGCGCATGTCTACGATGTACGAACTTGAGTTCCGTGTCCCAAGTCCCGATTTTCTTCAAAACACAAGTGACTACCGAAACGTATTGTTGGGGACGTTCTCTGGGCTGTCTGTGTTCACATCTCAATCGCAAACTGCTTCAACTTACTAGATGGTATTGCTCCGCGACATGCTCCATTGACCTCATTAGATCAACCTGAGCAATCACCCACAATACCATCACAAGCGAGAGTGGTTGAGCGTTCAGATTTGATGATTCGGTCGTGCCTAATGTGAGGTCAATGGCGCAGTGGTTAACACGGTTGCCTCATGATTGGAATGTCCGGAGTTCAAATCCCGGCCGTGGCAAGGGTATGCACTACTGACGAGCTCTAATCAGAGCGAAACTCGAGTCTAGTGCTTCTTTGCGAAAGAGGCTGGCTGGAAAATCTATCTGAATGCGAACGCTGCGATCAAATGTGAGTGATGGTCAACTTGAAAATATGCCTAGTATCAGCAAGTATATGATTCGAACCAATTTCCCTGTTGACACATGCGCCTGGTGAAATTGTGGTGGATTCTCACACCGGAGGTGCGAGTATCCAACTCTCGGTGGAATACCTCAACGCGGCGGTGAGGTACTTCCATAATCCCATAGCGGACGGGTCAGGGACAGCATGGGCGACCGGATTAGCCATCGCTCAACCAGATCGGACCAACGGACGAGGAATGGCAGGCAAACCCCCCCTCCCCCCGACGGAAGACGTCGGTCATACAAACGCAAACCGGGTAGAAGTACACACGACGTGTGAGCGGAAACCGGGGTTGTTGTGGCCCGAAGTTTTGATTCATAAACATGGGCGCCCGCGTGGCATGGCAACCAACAAGTTGGACAATAGAGATTTTGCTTTATTGAACGCCTCTTTGCTTCAAAATTGCCCGTCGCACTTCGTTCAGAACAACGGTCGGTGGAATTGTCTTCAGATTGACACTGGTTATTTTTACTCTTGGACTCTAGGGAAAGGAGCTATGACGACTGAGCTGTAATTGCGTGAAAATTACTCATCCGGCTTCAACTAAATTTAAACCCGTGATAGTACACAAGTTTATTATGGTAGGTGTTAATAAGCTTGAAATATTAGACTCGGACTTCTCTCCTGTTAGGGCTCACCAGTAATGTGTCTTTGCCTCTGTTCGGAATTGGACTCTAGCCACGCTTACCTGAGGCAAGCGTGGCGACCACTGCTTCACTGGCTTCACATTGGGCGCGCCCGATTTGTAATGTGCAAACATTCAATCACATGCACTTGTGAATCACGTTCGAGTTAGGCGTTCACCTCTAGAGGAGACATAGCAACCGTCCCGGTAACTCCGATCGTTTACCGCGTAGCTAAAACTTTTCTCTGAGGTCAATTCACAGAAATCATTAGACTTGTTGAAAGTTTTTATGATTACTGCTGAGTTGCAGGCGATTTTTGTTAACATGTTTTGAACGTCACTCACAACTGATCGCAGCTGTTACATTCCCATAGACTTTTCAATCAATCCCTTTGGAAAAGAAGCAACATTTTCTAGTTTCGCTCGTCAGTAGTGCATATTCTTGCTGCGAACGGGATTTGAACTCTAACCACGACCAAATTATTATATGCAACCGCTCACCTACATTCGCTTGTGATTAGGGCTCGGATTGTCCAATGGCTTCGAAAGGGGCTGACTAAAAAACCTATGGGAATGCGGCATCTGCGACCATTTGCAAGTGATCAGTCGTAAACATTTTCTTGGTTTCCAGAATCGACAAAGCCATAGCTCGTATCAATTAGTATACCGGTTAGAATGACTGTAGTCCCAGTTGTCTTTCACGTATGTGCCCATCGAGTAATGTTTTAAAACTCTCAACTGATTCGGACGTGGCAACAGAGCTGATATCATCCGTTAAGTATACGAATCTGCCAACTACCGCTAGGGGTGTGCTGTTCTACTAATAATTCGACATTATTGTTACAGAATGATAAAAAGAGGAAACAGCACAAACCATAAATTCACGAGAGGTGGTGAAAATGTTGTCCGTGGTTTGGCTTGCACCAAAGCATCTAAACGTACAGTCTATACAGTCCTAGAGGGACCGATTTGCGAACAAATACGATACTTGTAGGGGGTGCGTTACGCCCCTTGCTCAGCCCCGCCTAGTCCGAACAGTACTCAAAGGTATCAGTATGTCATCTTAGTTCGTAATCACCTAACTAGTACTAGTATGGTGCGAATGTCTTGTGTCGACTCAAACTGAACGACCTTCGCATCTTGGATATATCGATTTTCAGAACGATTTTCTGAACGAAGCAAGTTTCTGGAGATCAAAGCACTACTTTGGACAACATTTCTGAACGAGCTGTCCACGTTGCTCTCGATAATGCAACAAGTTGCCTTCACACGGAGAAAATGGCCAAATAAGATATGCTGACAGAACGTGAAACAAAACGGCTCAGTAACGAGGTCACAAAACTGAGAGGTGCCAAGTGATGCCTGTTGTTTTGACAGAATGGCTACAAAACTTAACGTCAGAGTCCGCAAATGGCGCGATAAACCTAGAGACATAGCAAGATGTGCCTCAGATTCTACGGGGAAATGGTTAGGTTTTGATCAGTCTTTTAGTGGCTAAATCTGTCTCGTACATGAATACAACTTTTTATTATCTATCGTTTGGTGAAAAGACTGTCATGTTGAAACAATCCTTTGGGAAAATATCGTATTTTTACTTTGCCCGTTTGCACTCATCGGCGCATGCTGGCTTTAAGTCTCACACTGTTTAAAGCGCTGAGACGGTTACATAGGCTTATGTGATCAGCAAGATGTTATCGATCGTGGACCGTGGCGGCCAAAATACTGGGCCGAGTGACTGTTGGAAATTCGCGTACACTCCCCCACCCACCCACCCACCCACACACAACCAGCTAATCTAGCTATAGTTTCAGCGCTGTGTTGTGTCGTTCACCCGACTCGATAAGGAGGCGTGACTGTTCGGTAGTTCCCTTGGTTTGGCTCCCGATTTTGATGCCGAGACAACCAGTCAACTCCTTGCAATTTTGCGCGTGACGCGGCCGGCTGCTCACTCGGAACAGGTAAACCAGTACGCTATTGTTAACGGTACCGGTCGGCTGCGTGTTCGTTGCCGAATATTGCTCACCAGCCTGGTTACCTTTTCACTCTAACTAGCTCAATTCCGTCTAACTCTGCATCACTTCCATTGTTCAACATTTGACTGGGGAGTGAGGTTTTCGCCACAAGATGTGAGATAAAGGATCATTTGTGAAGGTGAGCGACTCAACGGTCGTATGAACATTCCTTTAATACAGTGTTATGGTGCTTCCGTACAAGAACGAATTGTAATATGGCCGACGGGAGGAGTGAGTTGGTCTCTCCGGCTCACGCCGTCAGTGGTTTAACCTACAGTGACTTGCTGCGAGAAATTTCTCCAGTGTTGTCCGTCCTTAAACACGGGATGTTTCAACATGATAATGCCCGAATGATAGGATCTTGTTCGCGTGAGCTTAAGCCGTTTTACAACCTAGACTGCCATTTTTTAAACGAATTCATCTAGATTACATTGTTCATCTTTTGTCCAGTTGTTCACTGCACTTGGGTTATGATGTCCAATCGGATGGGACGGTGACGGATACAGTGAGTTCGCGTGAAAATCGATTCATCTTAGAGTGAATGGGATTCAGCAAAAATCGTCTAGGCGATCAAAAACCAGAAGAGCCTGTACCTACGTAAATTGCAAAGAATCGGGATCTAGGGCTGTGTCCCGTGGTCATATTTTGTCCACGAGTGTACATGTGCATGCTTGGTCTGTGTGAGTTGAGCGCCGGAAAGTGCAGTCGGCTTTTTGTTCCGGAATATACTCACTGTTGCAATACATCAGTAGTTTATCATTTTTTGTTTAACACCGCGACGTGGTTTGCGCCTACACTTGTCAACCATGGAAACCATGCCACATTCGACTAATCACGCTCCATACTTGCGTGTACGTAGCTTTGATGAAGTAGGTCTCATGTGATGCGTTATTCTTTAGGTTCGCTGTAGACAGTTGTGCTAATTCTAAGACAAACTAGTTCAACGTTAACACTAGATCAAACGGAAAATGTTTACTCCTGTGTTGTATAGCTTCTCCCTTTGATGTCTTTTTCGACTATTCACATGGTGAAACTTCTACAGAGTTGTTGAGCTGAGGATCAATGGGATGCGGGCATTGTTTTTTATTGCATAATGATACAGGCACAGTTGATCATTTGAGCTCCTACGTAAAAATGTTTAGCAGACCACATCAACTCCGATCAATGACCACAGTGAGCTCGTTCATTTCGTTGAATTACATTAAATATATCACACGACGTACGGTCCTATAAAAAATAAACGAGGGTTCCATTCACATTAAAATGGGCAAAATGTGTAAGTACTTACACTGTGACAGTTGGTGCTTATTCAGTACTTATCACTTAGCAGTCGCCCGGATAACATTTCGGTCGTCCTAAGTAATATGCTGATTGAAGCGAATACTACTAAACTAAATTCGGACGTCACACTAACCGATATTCTAGAAAAGGTCATTAGAAGTTAAAGAAATGGATTAACCAGGAATTATTTTCTAGAAAAGTCGTTAGAAAACGACTTAGTCGTTCTAGTGTCACCGAAAAAGTATTCTTTTGGGGCATGACAGAATGTTGTAAATGGCTGTTTGCAAAGGTTTGTTGACACCATTACCTGTTGTTTGTCATTCTCCATTGAGAGACTGTTTTCTGATGGACAGGGGTTTTCGACTGCACAACATAGGTTATGTGGTTCGCTAGCTCCACTGAAATTATCCCAAAGCCCAGCAAGATAACTAACATTTTATGGCGGAGCATCAGGTTATGCTGTCATATGTTGGTTTGCCTGAACTTCCTTGTCGAATGTCTAAGGCCTGTGTTAATCAGCGCACTTCAATCTGATGGTACTCTCATTGCACTTCAATCGCGTTTTTCATTTTAGTTTTACTCGTTTCAGGTGCCGAAAATGGAACCGTTTGAAAGGCCGTCTAAAAACAAAAAGACGAACAAGTTCGCCGAAACCAACGAAGATGGTAAGCTATCTCCTAGGCGAATCCATACAAACCTCACTTCCAAACGTTCGACAAGTTTCAGGGGGACACGAAGAGTGGCACGTTTGCCTGACGCTCGGAAGTTGCAATCATCAAAGAACAGTTTAGTGAAATCGGCACAAGACCCGGCCGATAATGGTCAAGCAAGGAAACAGGCCGGACGAAGAGCTCGTCGTGTCAGCTCAGGCACTCGCTCTCCCATTTCAGCGAACGAGACGAGCGAACCTCCGAGACGTCGGATGGCTGCAGTAAATGGAACTATTCTGATGATGGTCGCTTCTAGAGAACAGCGAAGTAACAGTTCAGCTAGTAGTCGGAGTTGCAGCTCCGTTTCACGTAGTGAAGCGGCTGGAGAGGAAAGCGATAATGAACAGAATGGAGATTCGGATGTAACCACAAATGTAACAAGAGTTTCCGAAACATATCAACGTCACAAATCCAACTCTTCCGAATCCACCACATTCCGTCAAGATCTGATACCGCATGACAGCAGCTCTTTCAGTAACACACAGTCCATTAACGAACGAATCCGCAAGCCAAAACGAGCAGCGGCGTTAGCAGCCTCAGCAGCGACCGCAGCTTCTGCATCAGTAGCCGTCAAGCGACCTCGTCTGGCACATTCCGATGCGATTAAACGACGCATTATCGCAGAACCAGATGAAGATGCAATCGGGGCTGATGATGATTCGGTCTCCACAGACGACGCCTCTTCAGTTGTGACAACAGACTCAAAACCTACGGTGGCCACAAGCACCAACCCAATGTTAGATGAACTATCAGCCGCCTTGCTGGAAGATAAACTTCCACTTGATGAGCTATTGCAGAAACTTTCCGGGACACCTGATTGTAAGTAAGACGGATCTGTATGAAGTAAGGTCGCCTTCGGCTTTTTGTGTGGTACGAAGTTAATTTCGCCTTGTTGATAACAAACGCAAACTAATCAGCCACTATACTTGTCCAAGATTAGCCGTAACCCGTGTTCCAGGCAGTAACAGCCTGTACAATTTGATTTTTGTCTGTAGGCTGTTTTTCCAGTTAAACTTCTGTATGTTACTGACGTCAATCCAGACAATGATTGTACCCTAAATATGCGTTAGCCAATGCCCACGTTATGTCGTGCAATGCTCGTACCTGCGCACAATGTACATCACACCGTCACGTGGTCGCCCGTTGAATGAAACTAAACAGGTTGCGGTTCATGTGATTAATGCTGTGCGTCCCAGCGGATGTCCGTCCAATCAGCTGAAGTTTTATCGAACTTGTGAACGTTAGAAAATTTGTTGGCGGTGACCACTTTATCTGAACTAATCGCTTGTAAACTGTTGATTACACCACCTTCGTACGCTAGCAGGACATCTCTGCTTTGTTCGTCAAAACCCTATTCAGTGTTCCAACCAAATCAGCTGGTTCACTCTTGACCGTAGTTCATAACCGACAGGTTAAGCTTAAAGATCACCGTTGACCTGCCTGTGACACTAAGTAAACCTGAATAGCTATGGCGAGAAAGGATAGAATCATCTGGTACATCTGGTTCAGTTTTCAACCTTATCTCCCAAAATGTTCCCAACATGCACGCTCCAGAGCTGAATTTCATTATGTGATCATTACTGTCTTTTGATAACTTTTGTTTCAACATACCTGTTAAAGATGAATGCCACTGAAAACGTTATTAACTTGAAATAGTTCTTATTTGCTGAGCTCTCAAATTTGACATTTTTGACAGGAACTGGTATAACTATAGTCTATTCTCCCATCTGAGCAGTATCTCATTTAACCTCAAAGGTATAGTCCATTGAACGGCGCAAATAACAGACAATGTGTTAACAGGCAACTTTAAAGACGATGATTTTAGGCTATCTTTTGCTACACGAGGTCACCCTATTACTGCTCGACCTCTGTGTCGTTTTTTCAACATCAGCTGAAGTTAAGGCAGCTGCAGTGCAATGTCTAGGTCAGGGCCTTTTGTGAAGATTGGGATGAACTTTGGTCAGTTGCAGTGGATGTGGCTTCTAGCCACCTAACAAGATAACGTGACAGTTGGATAAATCGACGTAGCGTGTACCCCCTTCCTTATGCATCTATCGATCGTTTCAGGCGAGCACCTGTTCACGAATCTTAGCTTGCCTCGCTTAAAGTGATATCTGATATTTGCTACACCAGTCTTTTTGAATATCCACTCATCCAGAATGTACAAAGCAGTGATTGCTGTCGTTGCTGCTACTGTTTTCTTTGGGTGAGATTCCTCTGTGGCATTTCCAGGTTGATGCTGAATTGACAAATATTACGAGGACTGAGAAGGCTAGGCTAGACCAAATTGATTACTTTCGGTTGTACCACCTTGCTAGTTGATGTTGTACAGTTCTAAACTTTTGACCCATCTGGTATTTGCAGCCGTATTACATACTGGACTACATGCGGGCAAGATGTGATTAAGCTGTTTTTATCTGAGCAGTAGCAATCGCGGTAACGAGGATCGTTGTTACTGATTTTCCGCAAACCCACGATGGTTGGTACTCCTACGGATATAACACAGCACACCCTTCTACTTGTCTACTTACACCGTATACTGATCCGACTACGTTGTCTTCATTTTACCCTAGTAGTAGGTTGCCTTAGTGGACACATACTTCTGGATACCATTGACGTGCAAATGCGGGTGAAAACTTTGTTAGTCTAATTTTCATCTCGTGTAGGTGTTTTCTTTATTACTTACCCATTCTGATGCTACGATTTCGGCCAGCATTCTCCTGAAACGATGTGGTAGTGCCATGAGTAGCGCTGTTCGCTGATGTGTGCATTTATTGGCTCAAAAACGCTGGTACCGCTAAGTCGACCTTGATTTCCCATAGATGAAGCCCCCTGTGTGTGTGTGTGTGAGCAGTGTTTGTATCAAGGAACGCGGTTGCTTGTCTGTAACTTGTCCACAAGCTACACCTTGTTCTCGTTGTTGATCGTCCAACATTTATAGTAGACTAAGTTGTTCGACTAAATTCGGAAATATTTCTCAAAACCACATCAACTGCTCTTCAGAAAAGAGCATTCTTGTTCCATTCTACTTATGCACTTCCAGCCGCCGCGAGCTCTCAGGACGAATCCACTTCTACATAGTTAAGCTGAAATTATAACCTTATTCAACAATGAGATCAGATGTGTTATCCACTTTATCCGGAGACCTATGAGTTCGTTACAGCTTGAAAATATAAATACCACGTATTGTAAAAGAACGGGCTTGGGAACTGTGGGAAAAGTCTTCCGATAAGTTGAAAGCCTCGTAATCGGATCACCTCATCCCACTTGTAAAGTTGGTGCTACCTTGCTGTTCGAAGGGCTAATCAAAACCTTTCTTGGCGTACATTGATGGCTTCTGTTTTTGCCTTTTTGTATCACACCAACGTGATACGTCTGTCTTTATGTAGTTCACACCCTAATGCTATCTTTACCAACCTTGAGCAAACGTTGATTTGACGTAGGAGAGACTGTTGAGTCAGTTTTTTTTTCGGGATGTGCTGCACCACTGACAGGTCGACGTTCTCTGTAAACTCCATGCTTGATGTAACCCCAAGGGAAAAAATTCAACGGACTAATGCCTACCCCAAACATGGTCTACAGGAAACATCCACTAAAACTGGAAGAACTCAAAATAGCCATAACCTTGGGATGCAATACAGTCCAACGTTGCCTTTCAAGTATGCTGTGCGGCATATAGTAGGGAAATTACAGGTAAGATGTTGTGTGGCCTTAAAGTTTGCCACCACGTGCGTGCGCTGGCGGAACGATGATTACCGATGCCTGAGAGTTGTCAGATGATGCAGTCGGTTGAACCATACAACACACTGAAGGTCAACATTGCAAGCCAAACCAGTGATTATGTGTAGAGTTGGAAAATCCCGACACAAACTATCTAGAATGTTGTGACTCTTAAACTACGACTGAAATCACGAAAAGTTAAGCAACATCCAACGTAGCCATAGGATTGTGTAATTGGATATAAAATCCGGAACCTAGCTCAAGGGGCTCATCCAAAAACAGGCCTCCTCGCCGAGTCGAGTGGGCGTACTATGACCACGTGTGACAGTCCCCAAATGTACGTGTACATTGGATACCTAAAAGATATGTGTCGGTCATACCGGGAGGGCCGATTACGGGAGCTTGGGTTGATGGATGCAGACAAACGTGAGCCACTATGCACGTGGTATTTATATGGAACGGATATGTATTCGACAGTATGTCTTGACGAAGCTATGTTCCATTTGAATCGATGTGCGCACAAACCCCATTTTTGGCAATTCAATGACACCCATCGGTTTGCTCCAATCCAACGTCAAAACAGCCTGAAGTTTATGGTTTGGACGGGGTTTATCGAAACAGATTATAAGCTAGCTCTTCCTCTTCAGCAAAAACGTTGCGAGTGAAGCCAGAGCATTCCTACCTCCAGATACAGCAACAGAATATTGTACCACCGCCGCACCAACTGGGAGTACTAGAAATAAGCTTGGTGTCAACAAGATGGCAAACCACTACATCATGCACTATGTATACGATGAAATCCGGATGAAACATTCGGACGACGTTGAATTAGTCGCGGTGGTTTGATTTGTCCCCACCATCGTCAGCTATTGCTCCACTTTTGGGGTTACCTGAAACACACAGTCTACAGAAAACATCCACAAAAACGGCAGTAAACTAATATGGCCACAACCTTGGAATGCAATACAATCTCTGGGATCACCATGCAACATATGCTGTCACCACGTCCAACGAGAATGCGTTTGTGTAGGCGAAACCGGAGAGAACATTTTGACCACCTTCTGTGAATTTATGATTCATATACTGGCACCTTCTTTACGTGAGATCACTGTCGAACTGTCAGTAACTGGCAGAATCGTGTATTCGGTAGATTACAGTCTCATTAATGCACTGTTTCTGTTCATGTGTAGCGGAATGCTGTGGATTGGTCCCTTTGCTCACTTTAGCACACGACGCAATAGGTCATTATTCACAGGTACGCGTTAACCTGAAGTAATGTATAAAAGTGCCGTCGACAATTGAGACCGAACACTTATTGCACGGAATGTACAAATAGTCTGGTATAGTGTTGCGAACGGCAAGCACCGACAAGCTCACATCGGG
This sequence comes from Paragonimus westermani, assembly GCA_008508345.1. Lineage (NCBI taxonomy): Eukaryota > Metazoa > Platyhelminthes > Trematoda > Plagiorchiida > Troglotrematidae > Paragonimus > Paragonimus westermani. Next base: position 15,701 of record QNGE01000923.1, read on the forward strand.
GGAGTTTGGTAGGTCTGGCTAAGAGTATTCAATATTCCTCGTATGCTGTATGTGGTCTATCTGTAAAGTACAAAGCTGACCTCACTATCGGTAGTTGTTTCCTTAACACGACACAGTCACACATTGGTCGCGTGATCTGGTTCCGGTGTGTTATTTAGTCCAGTTCAATTTGCGCACGGCATTTTTCAAGACAATACACTTTTCCGGAGAACAAAGTGTCTCAGTCTGGAAAACATTTTTGAACGAGCTGTCCACGCCGATCTCGATAACACAGCAGATTGCCTTCATCACGGATAAAATGGTCAAATAGAACATGTTGGCAGGAAATGGACGAACAAGGCCACAAAGCTGGGAAACGCCATGTGTCGCTTAGCGTTGCGAGAACACAGTTACAGAACGTTACGTCGGAGACCAAAAGTGGCAGGGTAAACCTAGAAACAAAGTATGACGTGCCTCAGATTCTATGGAAAATTTTCGGTTTTCGACCACTCGTTTATTGACTTGTAAATCTGCCTCGTTCCTGAATGCGACCTTTTGTTATCCGTGGTTTAGTGAAAAAATTATCTTGATAGAACAATCCATTAGAGTAGAGTCGCATTTTTAGTTTACCCATCTATAGTCAACGCTGCATGCTGGTTCCCAACCCAACACTGTCTTTCAAGCATTGAAACGCTTACAGAGACGTGTCACCAGTCCGGTGTTACTGATCGTGGACCACGATGACCGTACGCTGACCGAGCAACGTGACGAGAAATGCGCGTACACCCTCGTTGCAGCCACTTTGGTTGTGGTTACAGCAGCGTGTTGTACTCATTTGACATGTCTGAATATTGGGATGTTTCATCAGTGTACGGTTAGATGAGATGGGCAATGGAACAGTGTGAGTGAATGCGTTCGTGCACCCGACTCGGTTCGTAGGTTTGTTCTTTGGACAAGCCCTTTGGTTTGGACTCTGGATTTTGTATTCGGATTCACACTTCTCGGCCAACTTGTGCATTCCACAAGGTCTACCGGGAGCAGTAGTTTTCGTCACCGGTCTCGTATTTGCTGTTACAGCCTTCCTTCAGATCTGCCACCGAACAATATTTTCCTTTAGAGTGAGAGTGAAACAGTTCTCGACGTTCCTTCGAAGTTTGTGATATCAGTTTTCAGGACGAGTTTCTCCCTCATTTTGAAACTGAGTGGGTCATGTTGCACGCTTTAGGAAATAATCAAGCGACGCTCAGCGACCCTTAGCAGCGTCTGCCTACAACTGCTTAACATGCAGTACTGGGGACTACAGGGTCGTCTACAGAAACGTGAGATGCGTGGGAAGTGACGCTTTTTTGAAGAACGAGAGTCATGGCGCAAACTTGAAAAGGTAGGAAAAGACAACAGCGATGTACGAAAGGTTGGAGTAACTATACTCACTGATGCGATTGACAATCAAAAGAACATCAGTCACCTTGAATTACCAAGCCATTAGTTAAGTTTTCACACGTTCCGGCGGTCACTCAAAAGATAAACGTTCAGTAGTATCGTGTACACGACGTTAGTAATGAGAATAACAGCCGCTTTTTCGAGAAACAAATGCAAAGTTCATTATTAGACTGCTTCAGCCTAAATACCACCTAGGGATCCTACGCTCATGATAAAAGATCGAACGGCACAAGACAGTTGAAGCCGTGTGAACGTATTTCACAGCTCTCCTTTACGCGTATTTGTTGTATCAGAGGGACTAGTTTTTATGCTTTAGGTGGGATGCATCGGTGCAAGTTCCGCTAAACTCTTTCCTACAGATGTTTTGAGAAACGTTGACTTTAAGTATGAAGCTCATAGGTCTCAGTACCGGTTGTTGAGACCACTCCGATTCTGTGTGCACGGTGAACCGAACTTTGTGGTCTGGCTCTATCTGCGACCGGCTGAGCGGTCAATCGCGCAGTTTTTAACGTCGTCATTCGGACTGCACGTGCATTGGTGACGCGCTGATCGATGCAATCGGTATTTCATCGTCCATTAATCAGGGCATATTCAAGGTCACGTAGCTGATTAAGCCATGCTCGCGTTCACACGAACATGTGATGTTTGCAAGTGTGGTGACAAGCTGCCGCACAGTGCATTGTGGCGGTGTGCATGCTTGTAAAAGTCTACATGTGCTCTACCAGACCATTTGATATCGTCGCAGTGGCATACCTCTTCAACCGCACACGTCACATCTGCTTACCTATTTGTTGTTTGTCTCGCGTAACTTCTGAGAGATTCGAAAAGGGCTGATTTAACTGTCAGCCCAGTCGCTTGCTCTACGCCTGCCTATCGTCATTCAGTTGTGGTGTGATCGTCGCATAAGGATTATAAACGTCTCCCGTTTAATTAATCAGGGGTTCGAGCTGTCTCAATTACACACATAGAATGGTAGCGTACTACGGCGAAATTGTACGGCTGCTCCGTTCTTCCGCATAAGTCCGATAATCCGAAACACAGGGTCCAGGTTTTACTAGTCAGAATGTCCGAATTGAACAGCTACCCGAATATCAAGTTTCCAGCTGGATTATGTTTATTTTGATGGGCTAGTGTGGAAGGTAACAACAAGGTAAGCACTCTTCCAGCTAAGGTTACGGGGATTTTTCTCCGTCCCACTTCGGAAGCTCATTGCAACGGTTCGGTTTGCGTTCGCTGAGTAAATCACCCAAAGTTGCATTCCGGCTATTTTATTTTCCCATTGTGCTATTTGTTAGTTCCGCCGTGAAACGTTGTGTTACAGCTATCGAGCTTATATGCTCCAGTGATCCTCTTGTGCATACTATGTAAGAACTGATAGTTCACAACCTTCTGTTGACACAAATGTTTACATTGTGTTCATCGTCCAGACTAGCCACCCCACCCCATTAGAAACTCGCTCCACACTGTAATTCGTCGCTTGTCACCAACCCTCTTGCCATTACTCAACTCATACTTCCTAGTTGTTATCACCTCCAAACATCAGATCTATCAAGAATGGGTGTGTTCCGATCAATTCAGATTACATCCCCTCTGAAATGTTTGTCCAACACGAAAATCAACCCAATTTAGCGTTAGAAAGACGATGAAGGTCATACCTGTATATGGACGAGCACATTCACTCCCGTTCGATCCAGATGTTCACCACTTAGAATGGTTTGACAGAGTTTAAACGAGTATCATTAGAATGTGTTTGGTATTTTCTACTGAACTACATAGCATACATAAATACTAGTGACATTTCTGAAAGCGTACGACGCTCAGTGAATGAGGCGAATGGACCTTTCCATTTTTCGACTGTTCGAATTGGAGCGGCTCTTACGGTTCTTTGTGTAGTTCTCCGGAAGGCGTCCGGTTCGGGTAGTGATTTCAACCCCAGGGACATCAGTAGAAGGGCTACGCCTTTGCTCAGTTTAAATTAAGTTGGGGTTCGTCATATCTTGTTGTTCAGATTCCTGTAGAGCTCTTTCAACAAATGAGTGACTTCGTTTTGGTAAACTTTCGTGAGCTCAGGTGTATTGTCGAAAATTTTTGCGCCTGCCGCGCGTTTTTTTGTGGCATAATGGAATTAGAAATAGCCCACCTTCCCTCACCGCGTCCGTTTGTAGCCAAGGTGACTGCCCAACCGACTCGGGGCTATCGTTCCAGAAATAAGGTACCACATCCTGAAACGTGTCTTCAGCTGACGTGTGCATTGGCCCTCCCAGTTTGATCTGCATCGCGTGGGTGTGTGCGTGCGTGCGTATTTGCAGGATGAAACCGCTTTGCGAGGCAGTCCGACCAACGTGGCTGCGCACACCCAGTGCGATTTGACCACGTTGACAGACTGCCTGATGTGCCGTGAAAGGAGAAGACTACATCTGTTAAATGGGATACTTAGCTCCAAAACTAAAAACGCTGTAAAATACATTTTGTTGGATCAGATTTTTAAGTCTTCTTCCCCCAGCACAGTGAAATACATTGAGGAACTATCGGACATTTACACCGGTTCTCTTCATCCCATGTAATTTAGCACAAATTGTAAATTGTTTGTGATACATACCGAATCGTTTAGCCTCACGTGATGAAGCCAAACTCATCGATGACTTCGTTAAAATAAGTGTCACGCAATTGCTGCCCATCTTCTAGTCTTCCAGCATTTCTATGCAGACGATACACCACGTTAAAGCTAGCTGATTTTACGCTCAGCACTGGGATTCTCAGTCGGCACACTGAAAGACTGTTAGTTCAAAGCTTCTATTTTTTTTGGACAAGTCTCGGCTGCTTCATAGTTTTTCTCGCCGAGCCCACGATCTACTGAGGACGGGTCCATTATTCACGAGATTATTGACCACTGGCTGCTGAACCGAGAATGTTAAGCTTTTTCTGCTGCAACATCTTTTCTTGCTCTGTTCTTATCAAATTTGGTCAGATAAATTCTCTCCTGACGAAGGCATGTTTCGATGACAATCACTTTTCGTAGTTTTATCTGATGTCGTTGAAGGTGAATGACTGATTCTCGTTGGTGCATTTTACAGAGCCGGTTTCTCAAATTGTGACACATCTTTTCTATCGCCTTCATGGCGTGTTGTTTTTTGAGTACGTTCAGGAAGAATGCTAAAAAGTGATTTATAAAAAAAAATAGAGGAAAACTTAGAAAGTGATTACTTTCGTCACTTAGTCTGAACTGTTCGACCACGTCAAATACATACAGTTTAGTGTCATTAATTAGCTCTTGGATGGTTTGACTATGTTACCCGGTGCCACACTGATCGCGTTATACCCTCAAGTCTTGTATGGTTGCTTTTTTAATTCGGTTAGAATAAATGGGTGTCAATTTTTATCACATCGCTGACTTCTCCTGACATCCGTTACGTAGATACGAGAAATACGTGACTGGGGCATGATCTTACCTTGTCATTGTAACTTTAGTCATGACTTAACAAGTAGGTGTTTTTCCCGCAACTATGTTATCCGCATAGAATGGATTGGATAAAGGTAATTTTAGGAGAATTCTGGACGTTCTTATCCTCCTTTTTTTCGTTTGTTTCACTGATATTAAATCTTATGCGTCTTACAATTCCGTGCACACCCGTTTTCAAGCAGATTTTTTTTAAAATTTTTAATTATATCTGCTTAACTTACAATGTTTTAATTAAAAGAAGTATCGTGTATGATCTAATCACAAGATCATCTGTGTTTTTGCAGTGGATTGATCTAGTTTTCACTTATAGAAGTCATTTTTATGATAGTATGCAAAAACGTAACGTTTGCTATGAATATTTTCGTGATTAATTTGTAGGTTAATCAATAGTAGTAAAAATGGGAAAAACGTTACGAACTATCCACAAGGCTACTTAGTATTTTCGCCCTTCAGACTGTTCTGAAAACTTTTGCGACTTTTGAAGTGATGTTCGCTATATGGTAAATATTGAGTGACTCTACCCCTCCGTGAGTTGCATGCGTTGGGCCATTGATCGGCCCATATCTAAGATCGGTTACCAGCTTCCATTTCTGTGACTTTCCTCAGACACCACGGAATACTACTTTCAGAGCGGGAGAAAGGGATTGTATCGACCCATAACTGTGTGATAATTACTTGGAGATAAATTATCAGATGTGTGAACACCTCTAACATTGTTGATAACGCAATCTTGACGAACTCCACTTTGCGCAGCAGAACGGTGAGAAAGGCAAAGAGTCCTAGATAAACAAGATAAAAAACTGGTTCTTCATTATTCAAACACATTATTTGCGCTTCTCGACCGTGATGTATGCATCGAGTGAAGGAATTACCCAACAATGCTCCACAACTAGCTTATCGGAGATTGATACGTATACTTTTACTCTCTAAAACACATCACAACATTGATTGAAATGGGCAGAACACTGTCTTTTCAAAGGATCGTTGGTGTAGGGTTATTTTTGGTGATCAAAGGGAATTCAACCTTATTCTTCCGGTACGACGGAAATACTTCGATTCTCGAAAATGTAATGGTGGTTGGTCGGTGAGTTGGGACGGATTTTCTCCCGTAAGAATAACAGAGTTAGTGTTGCTGGATCAGCTACAAAGTTTGGCTCCTTCCACTTTGTACAATGAACACTTCCTCTCGAAAAAACATCGTTTCCATGCATGTGTCCCACCTCTCCAGTCCGTAGGTTTTATATCGAATTATCGGATGTTTGGATCAGCCAACGCGAAGCCAAAACCCGTGCCCTATAATGGACTCATGAGGCATTCCCACATGAAAATCCGACCGAAATGAGAAAACTTTTCATTATAGGGGACTGTGAAATGCGCCCCTTTGTATAATTAGTGGGATACTGACATTGGAATACTGTAATCCATGGTGAACAGTGTGTGAGGCGGGTCTGTTTCACTTTTTGGGAAACCACTAAAAACGTATGCTTCGTTAACTTTGATCAATTTTGACTGGAAATGCTGCTTTCCGAAGTAGCCTGATAATTATTTCGCATGGCCTTTTTGCGTCGTTTTTTCCGTGTTAGTTCAATCTTTTTCTCACTGTAAAAGCACTCGTGAGACGTTTTCCCCGTTGTCTCATGTCATTTTGTGAAAATGGTAGTTATAGATTGAAAATTGGCCAGTATAATGTGGATAAAATGAATGGTGTAATCTTATTGCACACTGTAATCACTAGAGTTGATCCTAATTGGTGTTAATTCTAACTATCAGACAGATTGAAGCCTGCAATAACTCAACAACATCACTCTAGCTACCAAACTACTGATTGAATTTTAATTCACAAATTACTTCTTAGTCGGCCCAGCACTTTGCGTTAAATCACACCAAACATTGCACGTATCGCAAGCTGGGCTTTTTATAATACATTAGTGCGCAAGTCAGATTAGCCAGCTAAATGTTTCCGATGGTATTTGATATGTTCACATTCATTCTGTATTTGACTCGTACCATCAGCCACATCTACGTAGCGCAACTCATTATGAGACAGTAAAACTATTGAATCCTTTTGATGGTTGGGAACAGTGGTGGTGTTGTTCGTAGCTCGGGTTGATGGTTTTGGTATTGATATGTTCATCGAGCTTGGCATTTAGGTTGCAAACGTTTCATTACCAGGCGAGGTGACATCATCAATGCGTGATTGTTTCACGCACTGATGATGTCACCTCGCTTGGTAATGAAACGTTTGCAACCTAAATGCCAAGCTCGGCGAACATATCAATACCAAAATGAATTCTTTGCATGGTGCAAAGTCAACGTGGTTTTTGTTTGTTCCAGTGAAGCAGCTGACCAGCCGTTCCCTACATCCTGCACACTCTCTGGAGTACTATAAACGCAGTCGCACAGCATTTGTTCAGTTGGTCAGTTGCAACGACCCCGTGTTGAAACATATACCCAAATGCCGTGCTTGTCGACAGACAGTTAAACGATCGCACCTGGACTCCGTCTCACTTGGTTCTGTGAATGGGGGTGGTGAATCTGGCCTATCTGATGAAGAGTTCCGGGACAAGACGAACTCCAAGCCCCATTCCGCTGGAACAGTTGAAGCCACTGATGGACAGTTCAAGCGCCCGAACAATGGTCGTAGTACAACGGCAGATCGGGATAAACACAAAGACCCTGATTCAGATCGGATCAAGAGTGAACGATCTCGTTCGAAGAAAAACGCGATGAACCACCCGGTCTCAGTTTTTTGTCGCTTTTGGGGGTTTCGAAAGTGGGTGTTTATATGTTTTATCATTGCCGAAATGGTTTGTTCATCCAGCCCAATTACAGAGTATTGTTATCAAAGCTTAGACGGTTAGACCTTCCATACTTAAGAAAAGTATTTTCCGATTATGCACAACCCATGGATTGGATCAAAACAAATGGAACGTGGCGTTTAGCGTTTCTTTTGTTCAGTTGTTTGAGTTGTGAATGGCACTGAAACGTTTGGCCCACACTAACCCTGAAAATGGTCATTTTCTGCATAATCACAAGGTTTCTGAAAGCTTTTCTAAGAGTAATGTTTGGCATTTGGCTGAAAATTACCGGAAAACGGAGTAGATTGTGTTTGCACATCTTTTAAGGCTGATTCCATCTTATTAGTCAACAACTGGGTCATGGGATTCCCATGGTTATTTTACGTTGACCCCACGCTTACTTTAGCTTTTAAGGTTGCAAACGATAATGTTCACGATCAGATTGCTCATCAGCCCGAGAACTTTGAGGATAATTAAGTGAAATTTGTACACTGAACCCTAACCACTGATCTAACCTCACGTTTGTCATAATCGTACGCGCATTTTCCCCATGCCTTTATTAATAAACTGAATTCTGTACCTTGTTACCAAACGGAACTTTTCTTGATCTTACTGTCTTCTGACAGCATGCTTTGAGGGAATACATACCAATTATCTCCGCATGAATACTAAAAAAGATACAATGGTGACGACTAAATCAAGTCAGTGTGGAGAGAGCTATGGAGTTTACACAGTCTAGACTATCGAATGGCAATCCTGATGGTAGATTACACACTGATGGCCGGAAAATTCGACTGCTAGGCACGAAGACGATTTGCTATTCGTTGGATTTAAAAATAACACCGCCTATAAAATACGTAGACAAATTTACCAAACTATCCGCGGTGTTTGCCGCTAGGTGTTTGCCCCTGGGTGTAACACCTGTTAGCATACATTAAACCATATCTGAATGAACTGAACATGACGTTCGAGGTTTGTCAGAGCATAGTGTCCCTCTGAATGCGTAGTCACTGTAGTGACGAATCAGCCTTTACGGATGCCGCATTACGTATCGAGCTATTTTCGGCACGTTGTACCTTAAAATAAGCATGCCTACATTGTTGTGTGCACCACACTGGCCTGGCGAGCGTATGCTCTTAGGTGAACTGGGTCATGTGACCTCTCTAATAGGAAAAATGATCCTCAGCCTGTCTACGTTTGCATAGTGACATTGTACAATCTACTGGTTCTAAATGTTCCCTGTCTGTGGATAGATAATGGCTGGGAACGGGCATCCCTTTAATCAGTTGTCATCGATTAACTATTTCACGCTGATGTTACACTACATTCTGACTTAGCAAGCAACCTGTCAAGCATTTTCACAACCTTATTAACTAATGATGCATTTAATCTCAATCAAAGTTCTGAGGCACGTCGTCTTTCCAAATTTTCTGGCGTAACTTGCAAAACTGAACCAGAGGGACCTATCGTTCGTTTTTATATAGAACTCCACTGGATATAATTCGTTTTCTTTCCAAATGTTGCACACTGTTGAATATATCCTAGTTAATCATGGCGCGTTTGTGTCAAACAATGACCAGTTCGACGGTTACGTCATATTTGATTTCTTTTAAATTTGTGTCTGGCAACAGCGATACCTGGTCGAGAGAATTGTTTTTGTACCTTTCGCCACAGACAGAAGCAGACTTCCAAGATAACGGTCTCCATTACGAGTGCTACCAGACAGGTCTTCAGTGTACTTGTGATTTGTGTTGCGACTTACCATTCCAAGTGTTTCAGTTGCACGTTCTAAACCGGTTATCTAACAATCGTCTAGCACTGTATTACGACCTAACATCAGGTTTCCAACTTTCTCAACCAGCATGTCTATTCGTGCCGTAACTGCGTTATTTTTTGTGTACCTTTCAGACTTGTTTTCAACAATCGTGGGATACTGAAGATCGCCGGCTTCTGCCACTCTACCGAAGCTAGCCCGGAAGATCGTTCTTTGTGGGAAATGCACTATCCAGGTTCGTCTTTCTTCCACTCTCATCATTCATCCCGACTGGTCGCTCATGACCCGTTTGATCTCTTTGATTACTCATAGCGGTCTAAAAGTGAATGTGTCAATCTGATCAATCGTTATGTAATGGTGTTTTGAAGACTCGGCCCTGTTCACGCGGAAAAAGCTGGCTCACAGCTTTCTACCTGAGATCAGAACCGTGGACTCGGAATAGTGGTTCCCAATTCTGTTCAGCATCCCCTAGGAATTGTGCATAATATTGACGTGTATACCTCAGGACTTCGCGAAATGGTCATCCGGGCGTGACGTTTCCTTTCATCCAATCACTAGTGAAGAATTGTATTGGTGTGGTTCATGGACGTTGAGTTCAATTATTCCCATCCAGCATCTGGCAACGTTGATACGAACAGACTATCCGGCTGTTGATAACTCGTGTCCAAAAGACTGTCACTAGACTGGGTTACTGATGTTCCTTCTCCATCAATACCAAATCGAGAAATTTCTCTCTTCTTATCCTTGTGAGCTCAACAGCATCAACAATGACTTTACAGCGACGTCCTGAGTTTAAACTTGAGTCATTTCGAGTTTTGCTGTCTGTTTCAGTACGACCTGACAGTATTCAGCCTACACGTGACAAGGCTTCACAAGGCTTCCAGCACGGTTGTTGTGTATACATACATATTGGTCATTTTTATCCTAAAGTAAAGCAGTTTTATACGAACTGCTTATAAACTCCTCCTCTGTTTATCCACGTTAACTACTCTCAAATCACTTCGCATTCGCATTCCTTAATACGAAATCCCAGGTTAAATTAACCATACTACCCGGATTATCGTTTTCTTAATCAACATTACTTCTATCGTCAACCGCTGTTTTCTCTTTGTGTAGTCTCGCCGCAACTGGATTCAGCCAATGCCAAATATATCCTCGAGCGTGCCGGCCTGCTTTTCTGTCGTCTGTTGCGGCAAGAGTTGGCTGTACTGATGGATCACCGTGACCGGGAGCCAGTGCTTGGTCGTGGCCCCGGCGCTCCTCCTAAAAACGGTCTCAGGCGTTCCGGCGCAACTGTTCTTAGTTCCTCAACAGTCGCCGCCCCATGCGCGCCCTCAACCCACGCGATCGCCTGGAAGCGTCCAGTCAAAGGCGTGCGAGAAATGTGTGATGTATGCGAAACGACAATGTTCAACACGCATTGGGTTTGTGCGAAATGCGGTTACTCAGTGTGTGTACACTGTTACGAGGAGGCCCGTTTCAAGAAGCGGGATAGCCTAAGTAAGGCATCAGAACAGGAGAATCAGAACGTGGTTGTAAGCAAGGTTGTGCCGATAGTTCGTGATAAAAGCAAGGGGAAACAACCCAGAGGTGAATTTTTCGTCTACCGTGCTATTTCTCGTTTTTCAGTATGGTTACTTATGTAGCACGTGATGATTTGAGTGGTTCTACACTGACTCCTCTCTTTTTTGCGTCTCACAACTGACCAGAATCATACTCACTGTACAGGGCATATCGGATGGATATCAGTCAAATCCGATTTTTCGTTTCCACACGTAAATCGTCAACCTTTATAGGCTGGTTATTAGCTACCTGCTTGTCAACCAAGTTTTCTTACTCAGCCTACCTCGTCATTCAAGGCGGCCGCGTCCAATCATATGAAGTCGTTTTTGAATAGTAATAATGTTCAACATCATTTAGAGCACTGTTTCCGATCTTTAACGGAACGACAGAGACATTGATGAGCGAGTTTGACCGTTTCTGATGGTTGGGAACAGTGGTGGTGTTGTTCGTAGCTCGGGTTGATGGTTTTGGTATTGATATGTTCGCCGAGCTTGGCATTTAGGTTGCAAACGTTTCATCACCAGGCGAGGTGACATCATCAGTGCGTAAGTGTTTCAGCGTATATTTTGAATGTGAAGATTGATCGATGCCTGCTCTTATATAGGAGAGTGAGTTGACCTACTAGCCTGGATTCTGGTTGGTCGCTTTCCGTCGTGTTTGGCCTCTGGTCCGACCCACCATTGGTTGATTTTGTCTTATCAGTTCAAGTTGCTCTGTTTGGGTTTACCGGTAGTTGGGCTCGATGGCGTTCACGTCTCCTCAAATCCTTGATTCGCATTGGCTCGTAGATTTTGTCTAGCTCGATGTGTTTGTTTATTGAACCGGTTGATGAATACCAAGCTTCGAGAAATTCTCTTGCATGTTTGGTATTGGCCTGGGTAAGGATTTCTGCGGTGTTCAAGTTGAAGGTGTGTCCAGTTTCATCCTCGTGGACGGAGATCAGGGAAAGTTGATCGTGTCTCTTGATGGCCAGTTCGTGTTCATGTATTCGTGTTGATAATTTCCGTCCGGTTTGGCCGACGTAGTGTTGTCTGCAGTCATTGCATTGGATTTTGTAGATGACATTTCTTCTGTCAGCGGGTTTGGATTGTTCTTTTGGTTTTGATAGTATCTTTCGTAATGTTGCTGTTGGCTTGTGTGCTAGCGTGATACCATGTGTTCTCAGTAGTCTGGCGGTAATTTCTGATACGGTTTTGATGTATGGTAGTGCAATTCGTTTTGTTGGTGGGTCATTGGAGTTGAGCTTTCTGTTTTTTGTTAGTAGACTCCGTCTGATAAAGTTTCGCGGGTATCCGTTGCGAAAAAATACTCGGTATAGATAGTTTTCTTCTTTTCTCCGGAGCTCTGCGGTGCTGCAGTGTGTTTCAGCTCGTTTGAACAGGGTTCGAATGCAGCTTCTCTTGTGGCAGACTGGGTGGTTGCTGCGAAAACTAAGGAGTTGGTCCGTGTGTGTTTCGTTCCGATAAACTGAGGTCTCCAGTGTTCCATCAGGTTTGCGGTTGATTAGTACATCTAGGAACGGTAGTTGGTTGTCGGTTTCAGTCTCCATCGTAAATTTAATATCGTTAGAGACGTTGTTCAGCAGTCTGTGTGTGTCCTCAATCATTGAGCGTTTGAGGATTACGAATGTATCGTCAACATATCATACCCACAGTTTCGGCTTGGTCGTTGGTAGCGCGATATTCTCTAACCTCTGCGGGTAGGATTCTCTGGCTCCACAATACTCTCCAGTTGATCGCAATCCATTGTATGCATATGTGAGTAAGAGTATCAAGTTCCACTGATGCCTCTAGTGGTGTGTGAGTAAACATCCCTGAACATAAGCTATTAGCCCAACTTCTGACCCTGGTAATCATAACCGGTGGAGAATATTTTTGTATATTTAGACTGTGTCGATCAAGCCAACGAAATATAAGCAACCAAAAATTACCCTTATATCTGATTTAGGTACGGTTGGTCATGATTCCCTCTGAATACTCCTGTTGCAGTTACTGTGAATTACATCCTACATGCAGACATGAGAACATAGACCAGTTGAGCAGATACGAACAATTTCGGTTTCACTTTTGCTCCTGATCTCTGGAAACTTCAATAATGTTGAATACAAGTTTGGGTTTTCTCCTGTGTATTTTACCTTAGTTCGCGCCGGTCCTCCTGGATGGGCTTCCTGTACAACTACCCGTCAACATCATGACCCTGAACGATTGCTGCTCACTGCTCTCCTACCTGCTTGTACTGTCGGCAAACTGTTGCACCGAGTACATCGAATAGCTCGACACTACCAGATCCGTCTTGGTTGCGGATGCATGCCCAATATGACTCTCGATCATGATGAGCTGCTGTCCCCTCTGGAGAAGCCCCAAACCAGCGGTCCGACCGTCATCACTGGCGGCGAAAGTTCTCTTGATCTGCTTGCCGACCTGGCTTTGAAAGTCGATGCCAACGCCATCCTGCCTAATCAAACTAATGAGCTTGTGAGTATTCCAGGTGATGACACAGAAAACAAACCTTCAACTCAAGAACCCAATGAGGCGAAACCGGTGAATCCAGTCCATCACACGCCACTTCACACATGGATTCGAAAATCAGATACATCCCCAGCGAAACCGACAGGTGTGATGGACTTTTCCCCTTTGGATCAGAGAGAATCCGCGGAACAGGGCCTTCATGTTCTGTCCAAATACCGTGTACTACAGCTGCATGATCCGGACGCACCTCACATGATGGAAGCATTCCAGGTGAATTTATGGTTTGTATAAATACCACATTGTGGCCTCGCACCACCAATGTGGTTCCCGTTTGAATACGCTCCACTGTGGTTAACCGTAAATCTCAAACCTTGTTCATACGTGTCATTTCGTTCAGAACACATGGAATGTTTTGTGATTGTCATTTTGTGGTAATATTTGTTCATCTGGTTTGAACTCCTCCCGTGTCCGGCTTCACGCATTAACAAAGGTGCTATGAAGGTGACCTCGTTTTCAATGTCTAACGGAACTCTGGGATAGTAGGGTTCCTGGGTGTTATTTCGTAGCATTGTACCAGTGTTCCAAGTACTGTGAAAATGCACAACCAATGGACAGTTTTTGTATCATGTGAAAACAGCAGTGAGCTACGTGTATCTGGACAAGCAGTTGCTAAAAAATATACGTGAAATGTGCGATATTACCCTGTGATATGAGTTGAGCAATCAATTTACTTCTGAAAAAGATGGGATAGGTCTGAGCTCTTGTGGTAATGCGACCGCTTGGCACATGCACTTGAGGCATGGATCTATGTGCTGAGATGGAACACGGCATTGAACAAGCTCTACTAGTGCACCTTTAGCGTTGATTGTGAATCAATTTCATGCATTTAGTGCATAGCCAGGTACTGTGGTTTGCGCTGTTTGCATTGTATGGTTATGCCCCAATTGCCTATCGTAAAAGTTACGCCCGTATGCATTTATAGCAACCTTATCTATACCCCGCACGATGTTCACCGGGAATACCTGTGATTCCGAATGCTCTAGTGTTGTGACCCGCCTACTAATTGTCAGCACTTGAAGTACGGGTACGCAGTTGTGCAGAAAACACTCATGTAGTGAATGTAGTTCTGCTAAAACGCGCAGGCATCTTTGTAACCGTATGGTTGGAATCCCGATCAGCGCAATCACACCGGATTTTACGATATTGGCGTATACCGAACACCAGCATCTTTTCGATTGCTTAATCACTTTCATACAACAAAAGGAATTGTCATCTTTCAACTGAGTATTGAACTTCACGGGATTGTTACCTCATGGAACTGGGTACACCAAATTTTTCGCTTGATTTTGGCAATTTGTTACCTTCCATATATCAGTTGTGCTGCTTATACACAAATTTGTATATTTTACAGACGGTTAGCTGTGATTATTTTAGTAGTTTCAACATACTGTTAGCTCGACTCTTCGTCCTGTTTTTTAATCCGGTTTTTCAGCACGATCATATGCCCCACTTTCTGAAGCAACCGGTTGTATGCAAGCGGGCACACTGTGCCCATGACTTAAACGTACACCTTGACAATAGGCTTAACACGAACTGAAGGGGCAATTCTAAGGTTCCACTCCTATACTGTGAGTCGTAAACAAATGAAAGGCGATCGATCGAAAGGCCGCCGGAAGGCACGCACTTTTAATCATATTTGCGAGGAGGGTAACCGCCTGATGTATACTTGAGAAATGTTGTAAACAATTAGCCGAGAAGAAAACACACAGACTCCAATCTTTATCATTGACTGAATCTAGTGGGATACACCATGCTCTGATTAGTACGTCAGAAGGATGTTTCAATTAAAGGGGTACTGTCCCAATTCGAATGTTAAAAGTAATCACAACAGTTAGTTCCTTTTAGTATTGACGATTGAAATTGTGTGCTCCAGATGGGCCACATCACTTTAAATTCCACACTTTTCGCAGTTAAGCCGGATTGTATGTTTTTTGTAATTTACACCGGCTGTACGTGCTGTTCGTAGATATCTATTTATGTAGGTGGGTGACATTTCAGCATAACGGATCCCGGATGGCAGTGTTTAAGCGTATTTTGTATGCATCCGTTTGGCAACGTAATCAGTATGGATAAATCGACCAACCAAATGAAAGTCTGAGTTTTAGTGTTTGGGTGCTGCTTGTCGTGCCTTGAATTCTGCTATGAAATTTTACTTTGAGGATTGCGCTTGTTTAGGCATAGTTTCATAGCTCAGTGATCATTCCCACTAGTTCCATGTGGAAAGGAGCGTTGAATATTTCACGGTTTCAATCAGGTCGAGTCCGAAGTCAGTTGCGATTTACCCTTAAATACAAATTTTCCATTGAATACTCAGTGGTAAGAGGTGATAATTTTGTCATGACAGTATGTATCGCGGTCAACGAAAGAGTATGGAACGGCACAACAGGAGCTGACATGATCTGATTGTAACTGAACTCAGCAACAACAGGCCGTGCATATTAAGTATCCGTCGTTAAAATCCTTTACTATGGCACAGCCAGATTTTTTTTCAGACTTTTGTGAATGATGTCTAGCAGTAAGCGGAACTTTGTTAACGAAATTGCTCAAAGTAAGCACAAGCAAGTAAATTACAGCCTAGTTTACAGAAACTAATACGCAATGAGTGACAAGGAACCGCTGGATTGCTCGAGGATTTTGTAGTATCTTGTTTTGGGACAGTGATTTTTGACCATTTTAACTTAGAGTCCAACTTTTCAATGGAACTTCATTGTACGACACAGGGTACTCATCACACCGACAACGTTGACAAATTTTGTCCACAGGTATAGTAATAATGATATTAGTGTTCTTATTGAACTTTCAAACTTCTACTAGCCCTTAATGATTAGTTTTGTGAAGTTTGTCAAATGGTGGTTTCTTGTTAACGGCGAGAACACAGCGTGCATCACGCAAGGTACAGAATCCATGTTTCCTGGCTGTCGAGGAGCTTCAAAGTCCTACTTTACGGAAGTATGTTGTAAAAGACGGTAACAGACAACTTTTGGTTTTCCTTGCTAAGGATTGACTTATTTTATAGTGTAGGCCAAAAGGTTGTAAGCTCCTCAACTGATTCCGCAAACTGAACTACGTTTCAACCAGTTATTGAATATATTATTGAGTATATGACTTACATTACATGTATTTCATGTTGTTGACTGTACTACATTCATCATGTTTTATAGTCCACGTAGATGACATTCTACTGCATTCATGCATCATGCACAGTTTTCATATCGCCTATACCCCTTAACAAGCATCTCCCATTCATCCGTGCGTCCAGCTGTTTTATACGTTCAATTTCCACTTCAACCCCACTGTCCTCACATACAGAATGAGTGGCTCAAAAATCGGCCTATTGTGATATCTGGATGTAATGGAAAATTCGATCATGCACTATGGTCTCCACGAAGTTTTGCTGAAGAATTCGGTCCTCTCCGTACCACACTGGTCGATTGTGCCACCGGACTCGAACTAACCCGATATCCGTTACGCACATTTTGGGACGGATTCGAACGAAAATCGAGTGAGTTGACACACGGATACGCTCATTACCATTTCGAGCATGGTGATGTGTGCTTAGCTGCTGCTTTCAAACACAATCTACAACTGCTTCTACATTCACGTTTGATACGCACCTGCAACGTTGACTTGAACTGAGCTTACCTGCTGGTGGTTGCGATAACCGTCATCGATTGAGGCCAGGTGATCTGGTGGAAAAACATACAAGAGTTTAATCAGTTTTGTTAGGGTATGGTTCTCACACCTCAGTGTAAACTTATGTTCAAATACACTCTGTTCTCATCTGTTTGATGACGTTAGCCTATGAAGCTCGAGAGGGGGACATTTCTGGTTGCAGATATATTTAACCGAACCCACTCTCTCATGGCGGCTGTCGATCAAACTCGGTCTACGGTCTAAACTGACAGTAAGCACAGGTGGCCCAGTTCTTCTACTTATCGGTTGCAAGGAGGATAATCATTTTTCTAGAGTAATTGTATGTGTATGCATGTGTGTAGAAATACGGTGATCTCATGCTTTTGCAGAGTAGTAGTAATTTTACAAGTTGTTAACGTGTAGTTCATGGTCTCACCCACCTCTGTCATGTAAACCCATTTTCTTGACTGATCCATTCAAGCAGCAGAAGATCGGCAGAATAGCATAGCGCCACGTACAAGCTTTAGTGACACACCAATCGGCTCCGAATGAAACTCGGCGTGCCTCACGTGACCGAAATCCTACCAGACTGGCGCTGTCTTTCTAACGTAGACCACACAACGTCCTAACATTTCGAGTGACCCTCTTCTGTGAGATTGGAGGGGAGATATTTTTGGTCGGACATATTCCTGTTTGTAAATCTGCTCTTTGTAAATGTTTTTTTCATCAGAATCAGCCTATGGGTTTCTTTGCAAATAAGTTTGCAGTGTCGGGAAATTTTTACAATTGGCCAGAAAATTTTTTTGCAGTATACTGTATAGCCTATTTTAAAGCATATGCGCCATTCCAAATGAGTCACGCCCTCGATTTTTGTGACCCATAGTATTCCCGGGTTGGTTGTTGTGCCTTGAAGCTACAATACATTCCCTAATTCTTCCCTCGTAAAGTCCCATTTTTGTGCCACGTCAGAGACTATCAGTATTTATGCACTAGTTGGACACAGCAAAGTTGTAAACATCAGAGTTAATTGGTGTGATCGCCCAATTCTACACAATAATACGCGAACGCACGTACGCCTGATGTGACCTTGTTTAAACTCATTTGGTTGGAGTTAACCGAAACGCTTTCCTTGTACTCACCTAACTACCGTATTGAGTCAAATGCTATCAGCATCTTTGTTTTTGTTGGTATTTCTTGTTCAATGATTAATGCTGGTTTATCATGTTTGAATGGTTCGAAGTGATTTGAGAATGCTGTTCCACTTTGTACGTCCCGACCACTCTGGACTTGCTCGTGTTCGTTACCTTTTCAGAACGCCTGGTTAGCAAAGATGGACGGGCTTTGTGTTTGAAACTAAAGGATTGGCCGACTACGGACGATTTTGCCGAACTACAACCGCACCGATTCGCTAACCTGATGAGCAATTTGCCCTTGCCAGAGTACACCTGTCGGGAAGGTCAACGAAATATGGCCGCTCGGCTTACCTCGTTCTTTGTTTGCCCAGATTTGGGACCGAAGCTTTATGTGGCATATGGTACTGGCGGCTCCCGTTCGGTACGTCTGCTTGTAGCATTATGTATGTGCGTGTGATGGGGTTAACACTGTGCGCTGAATGTTTGGTATGATTTCTTAATCCAGATTTAAAATTGTGTCTGTTTCCCAGTCCTATACAGTGTGCACTAATATATAACCTTATGGTGAAGCAATTTTTCCCTTGTGCTTTCAACTGCTTTCTTCCTAGCTTGGAACTTACCGTTGAAATTTCTGTTTTGTATCCAAGAGATAAGGGTTTCATTTTCACAGTAACCTACCATCCTTCTAATCAATATTGCCCGGCCGGGCCTGAAAGTCCTCTACCGATGTGCCTCCCGTTTTTACGCTTGCGGGTCTACGTTAGGTACGTGGGGTGTGTAGGCAGAACCGCAAGTGATGCAGCGCAAGCTAGTTGCGGCGTCCTTGGCCTCCGGTCACTGCGACAAACTAATCCGAAAACTGATGCTACCAAATGCATGTGGTGATGATAGACGTTTGTCAGATCGTCTGCCCACCATGTGTGTAAGCCTCCCAGGCGAACCTACCCGCAATTTGCAAGCGTGGCTCTGCCGACCAGTGCGTAATCTGACCGATCGCTCATGGTCATGAACGTACAGGATGGGTGATGTCCTGGCTTTCCTGTACAAGCTCGAGCCGGATCAAAATGAACAACTGGAAATTTAAACAGTTTTAACTGAACAAACGGATTAAGCACAGATCACTTTTATCATTGACGGTTTGTCCCTGGAGTCAGGTTGCCTTTATCGTATTTTCAATGAGTGAACTTCAGCAAGTGGATCCTCACTGATTGGTTTTCGCTCTCTTCGCTACTGTTGTTTCTGCGGGTAAGGTTTGTATTAGTATAGGTAACTTGACAATTTCTTGTAGAATCAATTCGTTAACTTTTGAACACAGTTTACGCAACCAATTGTATCCCATTGAGAAGCTCATTGGATAGAGAGGTCGAGGCTCTTACAAGGTCTAGATTATAAGTGGACAATATTAAATTCACGATACGAGGCCTCACATTGATCACATGTGAAACAGATTGGCACGTGATGTCGCACGAAACTGTGTATGAGGCCACGATGTGTCATTTGCATCGCAGTGACATGCAAATATTTCTAGAGCAGTGTGCGTTCCGATAAACAATTTTTGTGATCGACATCATATGGCTCATTTTTATTCTTGTTTGTGCTTATTGGCTATGCAGTTCTTTAACAAGATCCAACTACTGTATGACAGTCTAGTGTGGTATACTTTCCGAATAGACGTAATTCAGCCTTCTCTGTTAGTATCAATTGAACATCAAGTGGGCAAGATTTTTTTATATGTTGTATCTAAAGTATCCCCCATTTGAACCAACTTATTTTTCAGCTAGAATGTAGTTTATCGTTCAATACCAGTAGCGATTTTTCAACTATTTTAGAGGTGAAATAAATCAATGTTGCAAGTCGTTAGCTTCACTTCGACTCAAACGGCATCATATGGTGGGGAATTTTTAGTAAGTAACCACCACCGCTGAGATCTATTCACAACCCTCCCATTGAAATACCCTTTCCAGCTTGTTTTGTTTGAACGAATCTGCTCGTCTATCATACTGTGTCAGATCAAATCAACTCAAATTCATTTGTCCGATCGAACAGAGCAATTAATGATGTCCCAGTGACTTTCGAATATCACACGTGTTACGTGAAAGTCAAGCTACCCATGCAACGCGAATGAAACAAATATTAGCATTCATATACTCATGGGTCGACGCACAGTTATCCAGCTTATCTGTGTTCGAGGTTGCGAATTAACAATATTAACCTTTCTAGATGAGATCTTACATCTCTTTCTCTATTCCGCGCCGTACTCATAGATGGGAACTACCAATCTGCATGTGGATATTGCGGATGCAATCAACATTTTGCTTTACGTCGGTCACCCGTCAGACTCAGTCGAGGAAAGCAGTGCGAACGCAGAGGCCGTTCTTAACGTGATGCGACAGGCTCATTTGGACTCCGTCTATATGGAACGGGCGATGCGATGGATGCGACACATGCAGTTCACCACGAACAGCACCCCGACCAATCAGTCTCCCACTGACGGTGAGTCAAGCGGACCTCAGTTTTATGTTTACCGTTATTCCTCTGACTTGCGTTGGTCCGTAACGTCTGACAAACAATTACCCACAATTAAAATTTTCACGCCACACTTTTCTAGATCCTCGTGCCTCATCCTTTTTGGATTTTACCGTCCATCGAATTATGCCTAACCTCTTTGTCTTCGACAGATTCGGACGTCGGACCTCCTGGTGCACTCTGGCATATATTTCTTCCTGAAGACATGCCCACACTTCGTGCGTTTCTCACGCAAATCACTGAGGAGGAAACGGGCGCATCAGTAGAACCGGGCAGCGATCCGATTCACGACCAGCTGTTCTATTTGGACCAACCGCTCTTGGATCGTCTGTATGCTTATGCTGGCGTTCTCCCTTGTACACTGATCCAATTTTGTGGAGACGCGGTGTTCGTGCCAGCGGGAGCTGCCCACCAGGTTAGTTCCTATCTGTTGGCACTAGGTTTTATCTCACCTCGATGTGACTCGCGTGTGATCATGTGTCACGGTCAGTGTTTTTTTATCCCGACCATCAATAAGTAAGCTCAACACAAGTCATCATCACAGATATTTATCACAATTGCATCTGAAAGAAGCTGGGGACTGTATGCGGCACGTACACTCAAACAACCCACCGTGTTTGGATCTGCGTGTCTGAGCACTTGCACAAATGATTAGGACCATTCTAATGCCAGCAACTCAGAAAAATCTGTCACTAGTTTGCTTCCTGAATGAATACTGTTTCAGAAACGCATTATCTAATCTTTGACATGATAAGAGTATATAATTAGTCGTAAAATTCGGTGACAACATAACTCACCACCGAAAAAAAACAATTTAGTCTGTTCTTTTGTAAATTAGAACGTGATTGTTAACGTTATTTCCGTAGCGTGTATAGTGAGAATACATTTTTCCAAGCATCTTGTATTCCGATTAGTTTTCTGGTACGTGGCACGTTGTGATCAACTTTATCCTCTCTCCTTTCATGCAACTGTTGTTAACTGCTTGTCGAGGTTTGACTGACAACTTGTCTACTATTTATGTTTGTGTAAAGGTTCGCAATCTGAACAGTTGCATCAAAGCTGCGGTGGATTTCGTTTCCCCCGAGCACTTGCCTCAGTGTTTCCAGTTAATCGAAGAATTTCGACGTTTGTCTACCAATCATCAAAATCATGAGGATAAATTACAAGTGAAGAATATGCTGTTTCACGCAGTCAAAGATGCTCTGTCCGTTCTATTATTGGCCAGCGATGCGACGACACCTACGTCTGAGGAACGTGGACTTAAACCGGATGAGAACACAGCTTTGTTCAACATAGCTCAACTGTTCGACCCAAGCCGGAACATGAACGGTTCGGAATTTTTTATGAATGCCAGTTTGTTGAATAAGGAAGAAGTGAAAAAAATTGATCATACCAATTATTTTTGTCCCGAACATTCGACTCGGCCAGCCATGGATCTTCCGATCGGAGGTTGTTTGGAGCACTCTTTGGATCTGCCCACTAACCGAAAATCTGATCGAAAGAAAATACCCAAATCCATGTCCAATCGAGGTCGCACAAAAGGCAGACCTGGTCGACCCAAATCAATGCCAACTTCATTATTGAACAGCCAAGATTCTCCATCCTACAATGGACCCAAAGGCTCACCAGATTCGGACTCCTCTCACAGTTCCTCTCAAGTTGATCATGCAACTGTTCAGGCATCTGGCTCCATTGTTGAGGAATTACGAACTCTTCGTCCTCATTCTAGTCCTTATCACACGACACAGGCAGCTGTGCGTTGCATAGACCATTGCGATCAGGCAATAGATCAGTGCAGTGCTCAAACTGATTTGCCCGTGTAATGTGACAGTGGCATCTGATCGGATCGTATTTCGATATTACCCAATAATACTTGGTTTTCACCAGGTCCTTTACAGAGTCTTTCAGGAAACTGATTCAGTGGGTCTCCTGGTGCAGTGTGGTTTATGTCCCTAATTCGTCCTCTATCTTGTTAGGTTTCATTACAGATCCAATCCTTCAGTCTCATCAACCACCACAATCAATTCCGCGTGTACTGCATTCATCCATAAAAGTGAAGTAGTTCGTTTGTTTTCTGTTCTTTGTCTCATACAACTCGTGTTATCGCTGTTATATGTGTGTTTCCTTCACCTTCTGATTGTTTGTACACACACACACACACACAATTGCTTCTAAACCGGTTTTGTGTCAGGATAGAGTATTATTCGGTGTACTATATGCATTGTCAGTCCGTCTAACTTCAATATCTTGACAACGTCACCAACGGCCCTCTCTTTACCGTCACGCCCACACATAACACCTCATAAACACATGCATACCTGCATATAATCCAGTCTCAGCGCCATGGTACAAGTGATGCTCCTTTGTGCCTACGACCATTTTGTTTTCGTTGTACTATCTTCCAATCTCCACGATGGATGCTACCAACTCCACTCTCGTGTAGCCGATGTCCCTCTTTGGCCGCTAGTCGATCGCATTAGTCTGTATGTAGCTATATGCAGCTGAACCGTTGACTCTGTGTAATCAGCCTCCTACATTCGTCTGCCCATCTTTGTTGGCTGGCGAATTCCCGCATCGATCGCCTTGTATTGGCCTACAGGACCCTGAAAAAACATAGATCCTTTTATGTGTCGCCATGTCAACCATTTGCAACCACCCCCTTCCTTCCCGTTCCCAAGCTCAAAATGCGTAACCTCACATCTGATTTCCGTGTACAGTTTGCACCTGGTGATGATAAATTATGGGGAAAATCGATGTGCTTGTTCTTTGTCAATTGCGCATACGACCGGCCTATTGTTTGTTCAGGTGAGGTGTTTAGAATAAAACTGTACGGACTAGGTGAACAAATTCAGAATTGGTGTGTATCTGTCGAAAACACAATGGGCGATCCCACTGTTTGGTGTCATTTTACTTGCTTCGTCAAACTCGACCAGTCATTTGTTTAAGCCAATGTCAACCCCTACCAGCCACTTCACGATTGATAGCTGTCGGGAGTTGTATCCGCTCTGATGAGAAGTTGGGTCACGATGATGTTGTCGATGTGCTCAAAAGTGCGTTTGGTTTTGCCAGCCCCGCACGGACCGCTTTGAAAACGTTGTCTTGACCAATAGGCATCGTGCACTCACTTGGGGTGGACGATCGTTGTTTTCGGCTCAATCAGCTGTAGTGTGCTAATGCGACAGTTTTAGCTTCGACGTGCTCAAGATTACCTACTGCGATTCCGAAGTAACTTGTGGAATGGAAATGAACCACCCAGCTGTTGGTGTATACTGTCATTTTGCTTTGAGTTGGTTTTTACATGGAATAAGGTCATGTTTGAAACAGTCACAATATGCTGTAGCCGACTGTCCATTGACATACTGTGAAAATGATCGAGATGCAATTAATTCAGAATATACCTTACTGTGTTCAAACTTCCGAAAAATGTGCATTACCGGATTCCTGCTTTCAGCACTTTCTCATTACTCCATTCCCGCTTAAGAGTTAGCGAACGAACTGGTGATGGAGAGCTGTTCATGTCAGCAAGTGTGACCGCTGGATGGACGGTGCTTGATTTTGCTTTTAACCATCTAAGTGACCAGCTGGAGGACAGTATAGGTGCCCTGGTTGAACGAGTTGTTTTTGTACACACATTCATCCCCTCTTTCAACTAGTGCGAAAACTTGACTTAATTTTGGGCTAAATGTATTTCATGAAGTGCTGGACATTTAGTTGTGACTCGGAACAAATTTCAAGTAGAGTGCTTAATTAGGATGAGCAGTTCAGCTACAGTGAATTCGAACCAGTGATGTGAGCACGCTTCATGTAATCAGCCGTTGACACACGCAGAAGAATGCAATGAAATTAGCCTGGCTATTGCAGATCTCGTGGCCTGGAGCCTCAATTCCTGTGGTCTGTTCCCGACTGCCAGAGAGGTGGAAATAATGAACTAGCGGGGCTGTGACTCGTGTACGTCAACTTTCTCCTCATTAGCGCAACGCTGGATATTCGTCATTATATCAATCGTTTTGACTTTGGAGATGTTGTAGCCTCGTGCCTTGGTTCGCTCAAATGAGTTGTGCGATGGTTTGCTAACTCACATTATCACGTGATATGATGTTTGACTGCGGGCGCCCGACTCATCTCGAGATAGTCAACATCAATCAGTGCACGCTATCAAGCGAGTGAGCGATGGATGGTCTGCAAGTTGTACGCACGAAACGGATCACTTTGGGATTGGGGTTATGTATCGTCTTGGTGTCTCAACCGAGTCGAGTTAACTAATGGTTTCTACACTCACTGTAGGATTGTTATGTACACCAACATGAAGATCTTTGCGGTGTCTGGGTCACATCGTTCGGCCCCATCTTCTCAGTGTTATTTTCTATCATGTGGTCCACAAATGGTTCCAAATGGTCATTGACAAACATTAGAGACCGACGGGTAATTCAAAGCCACGAATCAGTGTGCATCATTGAATCAAAACTGATCAGGCGTAGTGAATGGTGTTGTCCTGTTTACTTTTACACGAACCAAAGGCTACCAAACGGCTGCATTACATACCGTAGAAGAGTTGTAAATTAAGGGAAGACTGAAAAGTACAGCTTTCCTGTGGTACTTAAGTCATGCCGTTCCCAAGTTGTCGTTCCGTCACTCAAAAAGTGTATCGTACCGTTTTACAGTTACCTGGTAAGCATTATAAGCCGTGTCTCAATAGTGTGGCCCTGTTGAGTCGTGTCGTTTCAGTTCAAATTGGTGTGTCACAATGTTCTGGTTTTTAACCGAAATGTGGTGTTTTATTAAGGGCATATTTGTGGGCTATCAGGAGTTGTCGGGTTAGTTCTTCTGAAGAAGTTGATGGGGTTGAAATGTCTTATTTTTCAGGCATTTTTGGTCACTCTTCACACAGTTGAGTTGGATGCTTCCCTCATTGATAAACGAGATGTACCAATGGTCACTAGTCTGGTAGCTTGATATAATTATGACAAGCGGAAGCTTTCACGATTCAAACAGCCTCATGATCTAATTTGTCAAACTGAAGTAATCGGTAGTTTGCCAGTCTGTGTTACGGCTTAACGCGGTGCGCCCCCTATGACTAACCTCAATACAACAGAATACATTGATTATTTAGATCCATCAAGGGTTTTTGGTTGAGCCAGTTTGAACGCCACCTCCAGTTAATCGTAGCTTTCGGTTTCCCATAGGTTTTCCAGCCATCCGTTTTTGAAAGGAAGCACTATACTGAGGTTTGTTTCTGGTATAACTCATCAGCACTGCATCTCCTCGTCACGGCCGAGAGTTAAACTCCGGCCACTTCTTCAGTTGACAACCATGTTGATCACCGCACCAGTGACGCCACATTAGCCAAGACCGAGTTGTCATACGCTTCTTTTCTAAAGGGACAAGTGATGATTTTGTTGGACGGGAAAAAATGCGGTCTGTTGTCACTGATATTCATTTTATGCAAACAAACAACCCCCACTACTTTTCAGTACCAAGAGCATCATTGGTGCATTGGACACACTGGCTAAGCTATGGCAAACTCTTCAAAATATCAACATTACGAGCCACCATTTCTCAAAGTCATATCAAACACCAGATGCGAACGCAAATCACATAGCCTTATACGGTCAACGAGCAGTGAATAAGATCCCGACAACCAAATGTGAATATGTGGTAGTCCTATGGTGTTTGCCTTTGGTATTCAAACGAGACAATTACGCGAAAACTTGCTGTCCGTGTGTGGACCCACTTTCCCCTACCAGATGAACACTAGCGTAGGCTGAGTTACCGCCACTTTACTGTCCAAGGCACATGTAAAATGTGATGCGTCAATTACGTTTGGAGCGGTAGACGCTTGTTCTGTGTGTCCACTTGGGTCTGCCACTACGTTGTGTGTGCTAATGTTCACTAGGTGTTATCAGTCCGAGTCGAAGTAGCCTCTGAATCCAGAGGAAGCTATGCATTGTTGATGAGCCCTACGCGGCGAGAGAAGCTCGAGTTCAGTGATTTCCCTAGATTTAGGCTGACCAATAAGTTTAACTGGATGGTGGAGATGACGACCAAACACCACTGGCTCTTTATGGGAATTCATAAAAAGTTTACAGGTTTATAAGATAAAAAATGAGCCAGTAAATTGCTTCGGTTTCAGAAGATCGCCTTTGGTAGGGATATGAATCCATAGTTGAAGAGAAGTGTGGGGAAAAGAAACACAACCATGGTCTACCACATATTTCATCGTGTAAGATACCACAGCTGACTGACAAAACAATGGGAAGTTGAGTTTAGCTTCACTCTGCCTCAACGATCCCGATGGTCAGGCTGCTTGGCTTGTTAGCATAGCGTCCTGATTGTCGCGTCAAGTCTATGCCTAAATCCAGCTACTGATGACTTATCTATAACAGACAACGATAAAGTGTTCCGGGTTTTTAAAAAATCCTGTACGTTCAAAGATTCATACTGCTCATTTTATTTCATACGTTCAACGAGTCACGACTGAGATGATTATTCGTGCTAGACAAAACCGTATTGGGCAACTGCTGATGAAGATCTTATGTGCTGAAGTTTATTCTCCTTTGATTTGTTAACTGTACACTGAGAGCTGTTCTTTCTACGTAATACATCCGATTAAATAGAAGACAAATTGATTAGCTTTGTGACTATTCATTGTTTTTCTGGTACACGGTAAGTTTCACTTAGTAAAAGATATGAACAGTTGAGCTCCAGTAAGAACCATCATTTGTATATCGACTTTGCAAGTTCAAACATGTGAAAATCCGACTTAACACCAACCCACCCTCATGTTAACCGATGTACACTTCACCCCCCCCCCTTGTTTTTTTAAATAGTTATACGGACCTTGACTGAGATGGTTGTGTGTTATCGTGTCAAGTTGCCGGTCGCTAGTCCCCTATTTCTCTTCATTCTGCTTCAATGATTTGTGCATAGCTTCCTTTTTGAAGCTTAGCTAAATTTCGTTGTTCTGAATCATTTGACTGCTCAGAACAACTCGGTTGAGTATACATGTCATACAATGTGACCTATAACCTGTTCGGTACTAAATTGTCATTTGTGTCCCGGTGACGATCCATTGATCGAACCTGTTAAGGTTTTCTACGTATCCACTTTGCTAATTTGTTCAGTGATATTGTGATTCAATCTTGTATTCGATCAAGCCGACGTCGTTCGTTAAGCTGTTGTCTAAAGAGAAATTACCGAGAAACAACATCAATCTTGTGAGAATAACATGTTAGCATGTCGATGCCAGTCGGTAAAGGATTAACAAGGTCGTGGAAACCCAACATCGCTTCGCCGCAGTTCTTAGTGGCTTGTCACTGGTTTGCCGAATGAAATATGAGATCTTCTCAAGAGACACCCTTGAATTAACTAGGGGTAGAACTCGTCGCTCTCTGCAGCACTCCCTTTCACGATCAGCCGAAATGAGTGTGTTTCCGGGTGATGGTTTCAAACATGTGCACAATCTTTCGTCTACTGCGTTCACTCAGATGCATCTGGAGGTCCTCTCACTTGGACTGAAGTTCAAAATACCGCCCAAGAACGTTAACAAATTGAACACACAAGTTCAATTTGAATACATGTACGACCAACTGAAGGAACTGTCGCCTACATCTCTTGATGAGACAGGCTGGTTCCCCTCAAAATTGGTGGATATCTCGAACCAGTTTTTGTCGGCTCCCATCCGTCAACAGTGCTGTCTAAAGCAGGAACACTATCGGG
Organism: Paragonimus westermani; assembly: GCA_008508345.1. Lineage (NCBI taxonomy): Eukaryota > Metazoa > Platyhelminthes > Trematoda > Plagiorchiida > Troglotrematidae > Paragonimus > Paragonimus westermani. Next base: position 44,251 of record QNGE01000923.1, read on the forward strand.
CCATGAAGGAACTGAGAGAGATGCAGCATTTGTTATTCCTTAAACCGGATAAAGGCTCTGGTGTGGTCGTCATGACCAAAGACGAATATTTAAGGAAAATGAATATCATTTTGGAGGACCAGAGGAAGTTCAAAGT
>QNGE01000923.1:46651-103433 GCA_008508345.1 Paragonimus westermani
ACTTACGCACTGATGATGTTACCTCGCCTGGTGATGAAACGTTTGCAACCTAAATGCCAAGCTCGGCGAACATATCAATACCAAAACCATCAACCCGAGCTACGAACAACACCACCACTGTTCCCAACCATCTGAGGGAGTTCTAGTCGTGGTGTCCTCGACTGGGGTTAACAGGGCTGTTACTGTCTCTTTCCTCGAGTCGATCGGACATTCTGTGCATTACTCACAAATGAATGAGGCCGAGCGTTTGTATATGATACAATCGTGCTTAATATGAAGTCAGTGACGCGGTAGCCAGGACGATTGCCTCATAAGAGCAAGGCGGAAGTTCAATCTGTTGCGTCAGAACTGGTATATTACGGTGTGTTGTGAGATCTTAGCGTTTCGTTTATTTTCATCAACCACAAACGCAAAACGCGCAAATTATATAGAACATTCAAACAGAGAGAAGCAGTGACTGGCAATCCTAGAGAAACATGAGACAATGTTTAACCAGGACCATGGCTATCCAACAGATTGCTTCAACGACTTTTGTATCCACAACTCCAGGTGATTAAATCGGATAGGTATTGCCTCGTCAACCTGGCTGGAAAATCGATGGGAATGTGAGAGCCACAGTCAATTATGAGTTATGTTCATTTCACATCAAAACCCAGCAACTTAGAGTTTTTGTTGCGGAAACGTATTTTGAATAAGCTAACTAGGTCAAGCTGGTTGCCTGTTGTGAGATATTTGGAAGTGACCTGGGATTTCGGACAGCTGGTTCACCAAGTTGAGGTTGGTGTGTAGAGTTGTTACAGCCCTTTCGGGGTGTATTTCGCCATTCGCTGTGGGATTTATCGTTCTGTTCTTCTCAAGTAAACGTCGCTGCAGCTGTAATTTTATCGGTACACAACGTTGGGTGCAGTAGTTTGGCGAATTACGCCCGTATTTGTGAGAGAGTAGTTATCCAACTGTTCGAACTAAGCGCAATTGCACGGCCGCCGACGTTCGCGCTACAGCAGATTTTAGTTTCTGCCCGTTAACGTTCGCCAGTTTGTCCCTTTTGGGTTCATTGCTGATACTCACCCTCGAATTTCTTGGGGTTGCAGTTTGCTAGTAAAATTTCTCTCGGCATCTCCTGTTCTGTTCATAGTTCATTAAAACAGAGTTTCCACTGAATCACGTTTGTGTGCAATTGGAGCAAGACTGAAGAACTGATAATATTGACCACTTGATGTTTTGGTGAGCTGAAACCTGTAACACTTCATTGGTACGGTTAGAAGTGAATACCTCCAAAAGAAAGGTTGACTGCTATTTGATTCGTCTTTAGTTTGGGTTGAATACCGTTAAGACGGTTGGAAAACAAACCAAAATGAATACTCATTAGAAATCTAAATATCATCAATGTGTTGGTTGTACGATGACTGTTTGGCTGTACTCTCTTGAACGTGTTGCTCATTCAGTCTTAACATGCTCGGTACTGTTTCGCCTATTATCATCAACTGGCTTAGTTGTCTGACATTCAATCCGAATCGATTCATACACTGAATTTCCTTGTTTCCCTTCGTCACTATCGAAGAAATGCATTTGTTCAGTCACGAACGTGTAACATTAGAATATATGAAACATGCAATAACCACATGAAGTCACAATCTGATTATAAGCTGTAAGAAAAGAGGTTTCTTCCTCAACGGTTATACCCCCCGAAACATCACATTAAGACTGGTTGGCTATTCCCAGTGTCTAGTGTCATCCCATGCACCCTAGAATGTTCACTTTCCCAGTTTCGGAATTTCGTCAGATCACCCCAACCTATCTCGCCACCAGATGAGAGTTTTACGTATATCCTCAGCGCAGACCGATTTTACACAAATTGTCCGTAAGTATGACTCTGCGCGTAGTGCGTGCGTCTGTCGGAGGTGAACATACACCGTTGTGCGGCCGTACACGCGGCAGACGACTGATAGATACGTGCGCAAGGTGGTGGACGCATGCCTCTGTCGCGTCAGCCAAACGACAGCTGTTGTTCGGTCGGTGGGTTATTTTTGGGGCGCTCCCTCCTCTACAGTTCGTCACACCCATTTGATTAGATTGCTGTCAGGCCGTTGTGGCCAAGACTGGGATGATGCGGTCCAGCCGAGACAGATCGATACAACTGCAGTTGCGGCGCAGAGGGCAGTAACAAATTTGCGAATATCATTTTGGCCGGCAGAAAGAGGGACTGGTAAATGATTGGTGGACTGGGATTTCTACTCAAATGAATGTCACTGTGGGGCATTTTGAACAATGAATTTGACAGCGTTCGCGTATAAGGCTGTGAAAGGTCTCGGTGACAGACAACTAAAAATGTTTCGTGTAGCGGAACATTTGTGGACAGTGGCTGAACGTCTACAGAGCACATTAGTTCGTTAGCAAGAGTAATTTTGTGTAAGTCACTGACCAATTCAAAAGAATCTTTGATGGATATTATGTGAAATTTTTGTTTTAGTGGAGTTAGAATATCAGATAGCCGGCATGCTAATTTATAGTAAGGAGATTTTGTCACAGACAAAATTGGCCTAGACTGTATTCCAGACTTGTGCGTCTTCAGTAGGTTGACGATCCAGACGGCTTAACAGATTTGTACGTTACTTCATCAACAGTCTATAAGTGTAAGAACAACTGAAGATGTCGTCCTATGCGGTCCCCATTTCGGTAACATTACACCGGATATGCGGTGTGTGGATGGTACCGCAAGTGGTGCAGCACAGGCGTCCTGTGGGTTCGGTCACTGTGACAGGCTAATGCGTTTCGGATACCACCAGCCAATATTATGCACTCTCTCGCCAGCGTTCGACTTGTAAATTCGGCCACATTCTGAACAGGCGTACTCCGCTCGCCTATCCTGTATACTGGTAGAAGCCAGCACGGAGGTACTGGCGGTAAGTTCATCGTATTGATTGATTGTAACCAGTACTTTAAAACCAGGCATAGTGGTTGGCTCTATCTGGAGTTGCTGAACGCTTAGCCAGTCAAGGTGTACATCAGGACTGCCCAGTCGGAACCACGAGGAGGTGGTTCAGCATGCCGACTACTACTATACAGTTTATTTTGAAGAGCAATTTACACAGCTTCTTGCAAAGAAAGAACAAGCGGCGACATCAATATGGAATAAGAGAAATGGCAAGGGTAGTAAGCGGAAACAAGCTCACAGTCAAACGTTACGCGATGCGTAGTCGGCAACATTGTACATATAATGGGTCCTCGCATAAGAATGACAAGCGTTAATAGTTCAGGCATCAAAGAAAAACAGGTTAGGGGTGTGTACCAAACAGTGTGCAGAAAATTGGAGGCACATTATGGGAGAACTAAAAAAAACTCGGTAAAGGTGAAATGTTAAAAATAGTAAAACCCACAAAATCACAGGCTCTTCAGGGCACAAAGGTGCTATCACAGTCAAGGCTCACGCATCGGGACAGAATGTCCTTCATAGAGAGACGACTGTCAGGGAGGTGGCAACAGTCAACGCCAGGTTCCCCGCATATAGGTGTCGTAAGTTTTCAGGGAACCAAGAACAGTTAGTAGACATAGATCTGTGACTGCATAAGAAGGCAATCCGAGTCGAAGAATAGCGCTACATGAAGCAGGGAACATGATTCCGCGAAAGGAAATAATCACAGGTGAATGAGAGACAGAGTTCACCTCACAGCTCATGGTATGGAGCGTGGACAAAATGGCAGCTTTATGGGAGTCAGTACCGTATTTCGCAGTCTTGTCGGTCCAGGCAAGTTGGCAACGGTAGTCGTCCACTATACTGACATCAAGCACCACAGCAGCGCCGCCACGAACCGCGATCACATCGGGTTTGATAAACGAGCTCGCCGTTGGTACTCGCAGCTCCTCGAAGACTGTATAGTCCAAGTTACGCAGTCGTCTCGCCAGGTCTTTAGCCACGCGGTTATGTCGAGCACAACGCGCATCGTGAGTGATCCAGCATGATTGCAGAATATGAGCGAGGCTTTCTGGTTGACCACAGTTGCCACGGCAGAGAACTGACTGGCCGCTTCGGTCACCTCGTGAGTTTCGGACCTTGGTCCGCAGCAGACTACACCTGAGCTGGATAGCACGAATAAAGATCCTGGGGAAGATGCGATCTGGATTGAACAGCCAACGATTGGAGAGTGGAGAGCGTGATACTTCCCGAAGACCACAGCCATCAAGCGAGTGATAAAGCTTATTGGACCATGCAGAGTGGGCTTCCTCCTTGCTCGTCACCACTACACCCTGGACGCGTACCGGGACATTTACTTCCCTCAGGATAGGGCCAAACGAATGGTCTTTGACCACATTCCGCAGAACTGGACATTGACTAGAGAGCAGTCTCTCCAGTCGGGATTTGCGCGAGATGGGGATAGTGGTGGATAAACTCGGGATGCCCAGACCCCCCAAACGAATTGGGGTGTGGATGTAGCTGATGGGCGTGTCCTTGGGAAGGCGCAGCCATTGCCGAACAAACTGGCGGACGGTACAGTCCATTGCTTTGAGCGTGTTCCGGTGCACTCGACTCAGTATCAACGAGTGATTCATCTTGGGGATCAAATGTTGTCTCAGCAGATCTAAACGTTGATGCGGCTTCAATGGCGCTCTGGTCGTTTCGTCCAGCATCGTGCGAAGCTGCAGACGGTGATTAGTGAATGCTTTACCTTTCCAGGTGAACGGGATACCTAGGTAGGTCACCGTGTCAATGGCGCTTAGTGAGCGGATAGTATCCGGACCGAACTGAATAGACTCGTTGGAGATGGCGGTCACATTGTGTTTGTGATCACCGCGAATGACCATCAGTTTCGTTTTGCGCGTGTTGATCTGCAGCCCGGATAATTCCAGAGCACTAGCGGCGGCTGCAAGCTTCTCGGAGAGTCGCGTGGGGTTTTCAGCAAGGAGGATCAGATCGTCGGCATAGGCAAAACCGCTGACCAGTGTGTCGTGGAACTGGTAGCCAAGCTCCGGTCGAGAAAGGGCCAGCACCTCATCCATCGCCATGATAAACAAAAGCGGGGACAGTGGGTCACCCTGGCGAACGCCACGCTGGGACCGAAGGACGGTGCTGCCAAGCGTGACGGAAGCATTTCGATAAGAGTCCGCGATGTAATGAGTCAGAGGTGGAGGGGCGCCGAAAGCTTGGGCCGATCTGATAATACAGTCCTGCGAGATGGAGTCAAATGCTTTGGACACGTCGATAAAGGCCGCACACAGACTTGAAGAGGTTGCACATGAGTTCCGAAGCAGCGCATGGAGCAGTGAGGTCGCCTCGAGGCAACCGTCACGATGCAGGAAGGCAAACTGAAGAGCGGGCAGATGCAAGCGCGCGTTCCAACGATCAGCCAATATCTTGTGAAAACAACGAATCAACGTCGAAGATACGGCGATTGGTCTGAGCTCGGTTGGAGATGAAGGATTATTAACTTTCGGAACAAGCGTGATGCGAGAGCGGCACAGATGGATCGGACAACCTTGGGTCAGCAAGAAAAGGTTGAAGTATCCGGCCAGGGCATCAGCTTTCATGCGCTTCAAATGTTTGGGCAAAAGCTTGTCCAAACCCGGAGCGGTGTTCTCCATTTGCTTCAAAGTGCGTGATACCTCATCTCCGGTGATCGGGTCGACCAATGACCAGTCCGGCGGCAGAATCGTGCGGGACGGTCGCTCATCAGGGTGCGGATGAGCCGATAGTACTTCGGACCAGTATTCGTTGGAACTATCCGGAAGGCCACGGTTCATTTTGTAGGCAGTTCTCCAATTGCCAGAAAAAACTGCAAAAGCAGCATCTTTCCTGCGCTGGTGGTACAGCGTTTGAATCGCTGCATAGTTAGCTCTCCGTATCTGTTTGCTGGTCACGAGGGCTCCGACGTTAATGCGAGCACGTCGTCGGGTAGTCAGTCGCCAGGTGTACGGAAACGCTTGAGCGGCATGCATGTTCAACAGCGACTTAGCTTGTACCATCGTGAAAATACCTGCCTGAAGACCGCGGGCGATAGCTAGTAGTCCGTCGGTTTGTAAAGAAGCCTCGCTATTAGACTCCAGTTGGGTAATCACTGTTTGGATCAAACAGGCAAACCACTCGGGGTTTTCAGCAGCTTGGGACTCAGTACCAGATGTCACGTTGGTCTGCGAGACGGTGACTGGATTGGCAGTGGGGACAGGATTCCTCTGCCAACTCAGTGTATACAGACGCGTCCGGATGCTCTCCACAGTACGACCTGGGAAAAGTGACAGGAGCCGATTATGGAGTTCGCGTCGAGTAGGGCACGACGGGGCCAGCTCATCGGCATACTTGAGAAGGGAAGCCGATTCTTGCTGAGACCAATTTGTTCCGGCGGATTTCATGTGGTTGAGATTCTCACGGTTGCGTTCGACTGGATGGGCATGCCTCCTGTGTTGACTGAGACCGATTTTGGTGGGAAAGGTGCGATCACAGTCGGCGCAGTCAAAGACTGTGGCATGCTGGGCGTCTACATCTTGCACTCGATCATTCCTGCGTCGATGCATACGAGTATGCGCCGACAAGCCAGCGTTCGACTTGCAAATTCGGCCACATTCTGAACAGGCGTACTCCGCTCGCCTATCCTGTGTACTGGTAGAAGCCTGCACGGAGGTGCTGGCGGTAAGTTCATTGTTTTGATCGATAGTAACCAGTACTTTGAAACCAGGTAGAGTGGTTGGCCCTATCTGGAGTTGCTGAACGCTTAGCCAGTCAAGGTTTGCACCCAGACTGCCCAGTCGGCACCACGAGGAGGTGGTTCAGCGCGCCGACTACTACTACTACTACTACTACTACTACTACTACCAGTGTGTCAGTATAGCAAGCAGACACCATTGATATCTGCTCAGGATGAATACTGGTTTAGTTATTTCCAAAACAACCAAATCTTAGCAGTTAGGATCACAAGATATGCTCATTCCACATTCTGCGATATTCGCTTACGGATGACAGTAGGTAGCCATTACCCGCCGATCAACTGGAAGGACAACACCAGAGGCAATCACGAATACCCTGTGTGCCCTTATGCCTTTGGTCCAACAACTGTCACCAGGAGACCGTAATAGCGCATAGTTACTTTAAATGACCTAGCCACCTGTTTTCAGTGTATCATCTAGAGATGTGCTACCAATCCGAACGGAACTGACTCAATCCACGGCTGTCGGTCTTGTACATCAGCTACGTTCAAGTTTGTCTCCCACTTGTTGGACTTCTTTGCTTGCAGCTAGTTCGACGAGTTGTAAGACCTGGTGCGTGCAAACAAATACGTTCACTTGGTTCTAAGTAATGAAGTACGAATAACTTTGGAACGGTGCGAATTAAGATTGAGAGTAATGTAGGACAATGTTTTGCATGTAAACTTCCCTGATATTGTGAAATGCTAAAAACCCACAAACTCAAAGACTCCTCACGATAAATTCCGCTAACATAAACATGTAAAATTCCCTGATAGGGAGAACAGCGATAATTGGCACTGATAGGTGGACCGAATGAATAGGTCGCAATGAAGAGAAGAATTGTAAACGCCGCACAAATAGCTATACCCATCTGACTTGCGTGAAAAAAATCAATAACACGAAGTGAGCATGCCGTGCTGTTGTTCAAAATAACGCTAGATAACTCGCAGACAAAACAGAGGTAGAGATCGGTTGTTTACATGTGGGGATTGTATTTCTTGCGTGAAAACAACATGGGTAAATTTGGATGCATTAAGTGACAGACTACGACAAACTGAGACCAGTGGGATGGTTAGAACAGATTAGGACAGTTTACACCTAGTCACGACATTTTTATGTTTGATTTTCAAAAAATGTATGACGGTATATAAAGTGATAACGTGAACAGAAGAGAATTCAACTATGGATGACACCAGAGTCAGTGGGGTTTAGCGCTGAGACTTCACAAGTCAGTTGAGTATGTTAGCAAAATCTGCGAATTTTGTAATTTTGCCCTAAACTATCTCATCAGTGAATAAGTTGGACACTATAGTTTTAAAGTTAAAGTTCTCTGCCCCTCCTAACTACACCTTAAAACAACAGTCTGAACTCATTTTGTGGATTGCGTCAATACTTTTTAGAGACTTCTAAGTCAACTAACTTTGTGTCTGTTTGTCAAGACCGAAAATCCTGCAGACAGTCATTTGAGTGCAACTTGGGAGCCAAATATGATCAAATTATAACTCATAGTTTTTCGATTTAAATGTCAAGCCGGGTAAAAATTTTCTAGCCAAGGTGAATTTGTTCAACTCGAAGAAAGGGGTTAGAAAAGGTACCCACAAACAAACAGCACTCCGATCACCCAAAGCTTGACCGTGGCCGCCGGCGTATTATCCAATACGATCAAAAAACACCAAATATCTCTCAGAATCCCGATGTAGCTTCGAGTACGTCAGCTGCGCGCAGCAGTGCTCAGAATCAGACATTATTGTCTTATTCACTGCGCCCTTGGGCTAGGCAAGCCCCTCACTGCCAAGTGAGTCAGACTCTTGAGTCATTGGCTCCGGGTAGGGTCCTCCAAGAATACCCCTACATCCTGTTGTCTCGCAGATCAGACTTTTCAGTCAGAGGCTCGGGGTGGGGTCCCTCAAGTCAACCCCCTTCCGCGGCATAAAAGACCGGGAAGTATCAGAAGTTATCGTTCTCTCGACAGTGACATTACTAACCGATCACGAATTTCTCCTGCTGTTTTACCCCTATTTCCACTGCCCTCCATGTGCTTTCGGGCGATATTTGTTTTCCGAGGTCAAGACAGCTGGTAAACATTGGCGCCTTCAATGTACGCAATCTCAGACAAATCGGTCGGTAAGTTGCCCTGGCAAGCACTCTCTCAAGTCTGGAGCTTGATGTGTGTTGTGTGTCGGAGTCGCGAGTCTACGACTCTAGCACAGTTATCCATTTGTGCTCACCTGTAGTTAGCTGTCGATCCAAACGCTTCTATCTCAAGATTTCTGGTGACGTCGAAGCTGAAGCTCGCAGTCAAGCTTGAGTGGGAATCGCTCTGAGTTGCCGAGCAGAGCAATGTTTGCACGATTGGATCCCAGTGAACAGTCGCTTGTGCGCTGTCAGACGCAATACATCGGTAAAAGTCTGTCGACACAAATTAGAAAGGCGTTGTGTATTCATTATATCGACGCACGCTCCGACAGACGGCTGTTCGGATACTACCAAGGACGCGTTCTATGACGCCCTCGTTGACCTTCTGAGGCAGTCTAAACACTCAGACATCATCATACTAGCGGGTGATTTGAATGCTCAGCTTGGTCGTCTTTCTTCGGATGCGAAGCGGCTAGGAGGTANCACAGCTTGTGATGGTTGGGTCACGTGCTCCGTATGCTAGCTGAGCAAAAGAGACCGCACACACACATACCGCACACGAAGACAATTTTTCAGAAGAGTTATCTGAATTATCAAACGCAACCAGAAGGAAGCATATCTGATATGCTTAACTCGTATTTACTTCGAAACAGTCCAACGCAAACAAATAGATTTTACGTACACTACAGTGATACACCTTAGCAATTACTAACCTAAAACTCACGGCAAAGCGCCCAAGGACTATGCAGGCATTCAGTCACTTCAAAATCTGCGTGTAATGGGCTTCATACGAGGTACCTACTATCCAACGTATATATATATATATATATATATATATACATTCACAATCGAAACTCAGTGGTAGAACCGCAACTCTGACCCGGTTAAGTGGCCCTATCAAATAAGATGGTGGTTATACAGCGTTAAACAATTTAGTACATAAGTTCAACAAACTGTGTTAGCTAGGTTGTAACCTCAGTTGCATAGATACAGTGATGTACACTTAACGGTAACTTGCGTCATGTGACGTAAATGTACTCGTTAAACGTACATGCTGTGGTTTACTGAGTATAGCTCAGATGAAGGTGTGTCTAGTGTTGTGACATTTATTCTGTTGCATGTAGAGCGTCGTTTTTTGCACCTTCACTGCCTAAGGCGTATTTCATGGATATCAGGTTTATATTAGAAAGATTACAACCACTCAGCTACTGGTAAACACTTTTATGCGCGTCTGCACAGCAAACTGCAGAAAGTTTTCTTGTTCTATTGAGGCAGAGACAGATATACTTGCGAACTGAATGCATTCAGATCCTTGTCAAAAGGAGTTGTCATTGTCAGTGACAAGGGTCACGTCGTCGTGTACGTTTCGTGGAGTGTTATAGTTTTTTGTCAGTAACGAACATATTGTCGTTCATAGGAATCAAGTTTTAACTAAGCTTACTACTGACGTCACACTTATTTGAGAATGAGCTTGCCCTACTATCAATTGTCCTCATTTCGGTAGAGAATGTCATATCCTTGTGTTCGTTGAGAATGGGCACACTGATAGGTAAACAGCTGAAGTCCTCTAAGGTATCGAATTTGTCAGTCGAATCAGCCAAGCGAATTTTACTGAACCAGTCACATGCACAATATGAATAGGCCACTCAGTTGTGCAAAGGTTTGAAACAACAGTCCACGGAGGATGGACTTGCATTAGGTTTTCTCATGATTTCACTCGCCGTTCTTTATTTATTGTTTCGCACTTGTGGTCATGTAGCCGAGTAATACCCTATTTTGATGGGAAGAAAAATTGACTATCACATGCCAGTGATCCGTTTTTAATCGAGTAAAGCAAAATGTTCCTATTGTGGTTGGTTGTACTTTGAACAAATGATGTATCAGGCGGGTTATCTGAAAGCTTTGTTACTATGTATTTAACTGACCTCTTTGCTTTCAGAATAAGTTTTTTTAGCAAAGAGCTGCTGTTGGAATGTTGTTGTCAGTATCGTGGTTTGACCTACTCAACTACTCTGCTCGTACGCTGTGCCGCTCATTATCTTATTATTGTGTGTTTATAATGGTTATTTTTGTTGAGTGGATAAACTGCTAATAGGAACTGTTGAGAAGGGTGCCAATACGGAGACAGCTATTTCAGTGACCGCTGGTGTAGGGACAATTTGGGGTCATAATCTGCTAGCTGACGGCGTGAAAAATGTGGGGGGTGGGTGCGTATTAACCGCTATACTGTAGAATACCGCTTCAGAGTAGCCCTATAAACTAGGCAGACGATCCTGGGAACCGATTTCCTTGCTGTAACAGATGCTGCGATTGACCTGAAGTTAAACAAGCCGTAAACCAGGTACATGTTGGAGAGGCGATACCAACTGGGACGAAATCAAAACAGAATTTATGACAAAACAAATGTCCGTTTTATTTAGTTTTTGTTGGTTATTTTATAGACAAGATGCATCACTAAAATGAAGAAAAACGATTGTTGCCGACGCCTTGGCTTCCCTATTGGTCAGCTCGGCTCGGTTCTGATTGGAGCTCGTTTGTTTTGATGTGTGACACGCTAAAACAAATTGTTTCGTTCCGATGCTCGTTAGAGCAAGACCGAGTGTTACGGCAGCGTACCAACCGGAATAATCACCGCGCTGTCATGCCAGTTTACGTGTATTGTCGACAATGGTTGGCCGTAGGCATCTGCGAGTCACTGAATCGATACTTTCGTCTACTCCACTCCCTCCACAGTGTAGTTTGCTGGGGAGCAACAGAATGGCGTCAACCAACTACGTACGACTAAGGACCTCATTTTCACAGCTCCCTTGCTCTAGTCCATAGCCAAGAAATACGCGGAGGTATTTACGAACGTCGATTACCCGTACGGATTCTGCAACTGGATTGCACATGAAATACCAACAATCGGAAAGTGTCGACCTCATGGACCCTCTAGGGTATCGGTTCATCCGGAAGAGGAACTGAGATGGCAAATGTGGGACATGCTGGATGAGGATGTTATCGGGGAATTCAACGGTCTGTACAATTCGCTTGTCCTCCTGGTGAAGAAATCCCATGGGGAGTGCCGCTTTTATGTGGATTTTAGGCGGCTGAATGAGGCAACACAGAACACGGTTGTGCCAACATTGTCGGTCGCTGATATTTTCGATAAGTTACAACGGGCAAAGTTGTTCACAGTGTTGGACCTACGTTGCGGTTACTAGCATGTAACAATCAATCGGGCGACTCATGGGAAAACTGCATTCACGATGGACAAACCACAGTACTAATTCAGGTATATGTCGCTTAGCTTGTCCGGGACACCGTTAACACTTTGATCCCTGTTGGTTTAATTGGTAAAACGACTGGATAATGTAACGGTGTATGGAGATAGAACTTCGGCAGGGAGTAACACAGAATCGGAACACATTATCCTCCTAGATATCGTCTTAAAACGAATTGAGAACTCTGGACATCGGGTTAATGATGATAGGTTGCAACTTGGACGACCATCAGTGGTGCTGCTGTGACACAAGGTGAATCAAGGTGACGTCAGGACTGTCAGAGGAAACAGTGACAATCAGAGAAGCGTTGGATCCGAATTCTTGACGCATGCTGAGACAGTTTATGGGTTCAGCGGAGTACCACAGTCGGTTCATAGAAAATTTTCCTCCATTTTCGTTACCACTGTACTAGCTCCTTCGAAAAGACAAGCAATTTGAATGAACCGACGATGTCCACAGCGATCACGCAAATGCAACAAGAAATCAACGAGCACTAACTGATGCTGAAACTTCCTAATGTAAAAGGATCATTCACCGTAGCAGCAGATGCCAGTGACCGCGGCATCGGGGCGGTAATCAGGCAGAAGAAAGGGATAATCTAATATGTCAGCCGACTCAGCGGACAAATATTTAGCCAATGAAGAAGAATATTTAACACTCACCTGAGCACTGGACAAGTGAGGCAGTAATTGTTAGGTCAACAGTTCCACGGGGATCATAAACTTCGAGAGTAGACCAGGACTGCGAGAAACCCCAGAGGAAAATTAGCCCGATGGGCACTGTGTTTACAGGAATGTTATTTCACAATCAACCGTATGCCTGATTCTAGCAACTGCGTCGCTGACTTTCCTTCTCGACCGCAGATAGACGACAATCTTCCCAAGGTGACTTCTGGAGTAAACGGCTTGATAATGGAGCAGGATTCACAAACACTAGAGCATCTAGAGCGTCAGGACAAGGTCTTCCGGAAGGTGATTGACGCTCTGACAATAGTCGTGAGGATGCCAACAGATACTTACGAGGAAACTCTAAAGATAATTGCTCCCCGATGCAGAAGAGTTGGTCCAAACAGCGTGGGCGTCTTGACATGGCAAAGTGATGTTGACACCCTTCAGGTGATGATCAATCCAAGACAACTGACAGGAAAACTTATAGCAAACTGCTATGAGATGGCACACGCTGGATGCACTGGGACGCACAATCTACCGCAACTAACAGCATACTGGCCTGTCAACCATGTCACTTAGTGAAAGGCGACCTTGGGGAAGCTCAGGAGCCCTTACAGCCAATACCGGTCTCTGAAATCAGTGAACTCTGGTCGATGGAACTTATGGGTCCAGTTCCATTGAGCGATCACAGTGACCAATGTGTTCTGATCATGATAGGACACTTTTCTACTGGATCGAAACGTCTACTGTGGGAGATATGGTAATGAAGCACATCGTGACGAACGACGGCATTCCAGAGGCGATCTTGACGGATCAGGGAGCATGCTTTGAAAACGAAGAGTTTCAAACACACATGCAACAAATGAGAATCAAACGCACCCGAAGAACACCATATCACCGGCAGACAAATTGGCCCACTGGAGGTAACGACCGAAAACTCCCCGAATGGTTATCAGCCAAGAGGAGAGACTAGGAGTCGACATTACCACTGGTTTCATTGGCCTATCATGCGTCACTTCGTGCAGTTGACATATGTGGAACTCCTCAACCTTCAGTGCATCAGGACGTTGGAATATGGCCACAGTGCCAGAGAACAGGTCGCTGAAACAGTACGGACTAAACAAAATCTGAAAGCGTTACAGGCACACGGAAAGGAGCACTGGACAGGTCAACAGCTCAGCAAAGCTAGAATGTTCAGCGTAGGAGAAATGGTAAAATATCGAGAACTTAGGAACACGGGTGTCAGCGGCCCAGGCTAAAGAAAACTTCTGCCTGGATAGGAAGTTTTATATGTGGTAGTTTCCAGACGGGACCCGGCATATACAAGTGATGGGAGCGTCGGAACGAGACTAGCGCATAGCAGTGAGTTGGCAAAATGGCACGATAAGCCGGCTCAGTGAGACAGGAGACAACACTGAGTTACGAAGAGCTCCTCAGCATATGCGAGAGAACCAAAGAATCTCAGAAGGGGAGTAGTGTTGTATAACGTGCAGCTTGTTTTGCTATTAGTATGGCACGTCCCGCACGCGCGGGAACTAAATGGCAAGTCTTAACGCTGGGAAGAACAGGCACTGGAAGAGACTATTGGAAGTGTGTGTACGCACTTTTTTTGACGTGTCACCGGAGGCTGCGCTACTTCCGGATATATGAACACACGGCAGACGTGCAAAACATCATTCGCTTTCGTTGTTGCGTGCTGTCACACTTTTTTAGTGGATGTCCTGCAAGCAACAACTCACGCCAGTCATCTTCCTCGATCAAAGCAGTGGGTTTCAAAAGTGATACACTTCTCGCCACAGCAATATTATCTCACGTACAGAATTGTTGTTCATTTTGTGAGGGCTTACCATTCAGGGGGGATGGGTGAGAAAATTTTATCCTGATTTTCGTGACACTGGGTAAAACAGCATTACTTTGTCGGAACAGCAGGATAATCATAGGCTTATAGATGATACCAGGGTAACATAAACGGCTTTTATTATACCAGAGTACCGTGATCGGGTTGATCGGCCCAGGAGAGAGAGTGAGACTAGAAAATAGTTTGGACAGAAGGGTTCCTTTGGTTAACCTATATAGACCACGAAACAGCATTCACATCCTGAACAAAACAGATCATCAGCCTCAGGATTGCACAGCTTTCACCTTTGATGTGTTGGTCTTTTACGTAAGATCACTCACTTCTCGCCCTCGATCATCTGAGTTATCTTAGTTGAATGAAATCCATTCAATTAATTTATCTTCACAGGAATTCGTCCTATCTGTCACTATTCCGCTTGATTGGACATCATATCTTGCGTAGTTCATACAGCTGGACAAAAAAATCAACATCGCAGTTAGTACGACTTAACAGTGAAAAGGGTAGTGGTTTCAATGGAACACTGACTGAACCCTCATACTGAAATCTAACCATCGACCACTCTGTTATGATAGCAAAACAACCAGTCAACGTGGGCAGACAATACTAATGACAAATCATTTGGCAACTAGTTGATGTGATCTAAAAATGTTAAACCATTCCTACATGGTAGTTCTTGCTTGGACTGAACCGACGCTCACTTTGCTTGTGAAAAAGTCCGTGCGATCACTGATTCGCTTAGTCTCGTATCCCTACACATGTACAGTCCCACTTAACGTCCTGTAGCGAAATCTTCACTCTCCACTTCACCTTCCACATTTCATTCGACTGCAAAACCTTGACTGTTAAAAGTTAGCGTACCATGCCAGATGGAATTTTGCGCAATCCAGTAGAATGGTAACCGAGTAAACAAACTGTATTCAGTTACTGCCGAGTAATCGAACGATTTTGAGAATTGAAGAGCACTAACAGCACGATATTGTTTCGTTCATTCGGAGCGATTGGACACTCAGTCAATTCATATGTATAAGTGCAACGGGCCACAAGTGCTCCCTACAGGCCAGGTCCCATCCAGTTAACCGGGACAATCTGAATTCAGCCATTATTTATCAGGCAGTGTATGGTTGCACGAGGGCCCGGTGGCGTCATGTTTTCCAGGTTTAGGCAAAATACGATTAGAACACCTGTGGTCAGTATCATCTCGATTCACGACTGATCAAAACCTCGACACAAGAGAAGATCTAGCAGGTGAGCAGCCCAAACGTCGCGTTAAAGATACCGTTTCGAGATTGGGCAAACAGTCTCAATGTTACACCTTCCGTTATTGGCCAATTTCTTTGTTCTGTATTACACCAATTAACTTACAGTTTGTGATCTTGTACATGCCAATACGATCAACCAATGACAGACGGGGATTTCTTTGAAACTGTTGTACATCCATAAATGCGGATTCTCGTTTCATGACTATGAACTGCTTATTACAACTAGTACGATATCTTCCACTTTTTACTTGCGTGAGAGATTTCAACTCAAGTAGGATTTTTAGAGCTATCCGATGTATCTAATTCAGAGTACAGTGTACAACACCACTCATAGTTAACCACGTCGATCGTATTCAGTTATTCGGAACCTTTCAACTAAGATATTAGACTGAAGTTTCGCTCTTGCTGATGTTAATCAGTAATGCACATTCTCACCAGGACTGATATCTGAACTTCGACCGACGTTTCCATGAACCGATTAGATTGACCATGGACCTCACATAAGACAAGACGGAATTGTCATATTTAAAAAGTTAACTTCACTTGCCTACGAAGAGCGTATAACTTGTGATAGACCTATCTGTATGCGAAGGTTGTATCCAATTGAGTGGTATTCAGCTTGCCACCTAAGTTCCCTATCAGTCACCACCAATCCAAACACTATTCAACAACTTTAACGGTTCCTATGACCGATTGGTCGTCGGTTACAGTTAGCAAGACAGTTACCATTCGTACGAAGGGATGAAGTAACGTTGACACAAATCCAGGAACTCCCGAATGGTAGAATTAAATCATCGTCACTATTTCGGTTGGGCTTATTTTCATGCTGAGACAGTTGGTATGCTGGTTACACTTTATGAAATTCTATTGGTTTAGTTACTGTTTCAATAGGTTCCAACGATCATTCACGTGTAGTGTGTTTCCTTGTGTTTTTTTCGCGGAGAGGTCTTTGGTTTAAAAGGCAACTACGTCACATGAATCGACAGATTCAAGTACTCAGAACCCAAAACACAGTTCTCGAGCTTCTCTGTATATTCATACTTGCAACGGGTCATGATCGATATCCGGGAGGTCATTTTGTAAGCGCTGGTCCATTTGTCATTTGGTTAGTCCAGATCCTATCCAATTTCAGCTTGCCAGAGAGGTTTGTGAAGACTGTCTACGAACGGGTTTATGTAGTACAACCTGAGTTCAGTATGAGTTGATGCTAAGTCCAGTCGAACATCCAGTCGTGTTGTCCCTTCCGTAGGGGACTGAGCTAATTCTACTCATCCAGTAGTTTCATCCATATTTGTGAAGGGTATTCTTCGTCGATGAAGATATTTAATGCCGAAGAGTTCCCACCTATAAAAGAGTTTATTGGGCAGGATTGCTTTTCTGGGGCTTTGCTTCTCTTTCAGAGGAAAATCATGGGTACTACACTATCACATGGGGGTATATTCCAACATACGTACCACGTCAACAATTATTTGCTCTAGCTTGTTCGAGCTACACCGATAGCCAGAATCTAATGTAAACCGGTTGGATCGACCGTGTCTTGGTGGTTCAAAGCAATGTTCGCAATCACTCCAAGCCAAGCGGTGCTCACAGAATCAGTGGTTTGGCGGATGAGGGTTTTGGCTAGTAGAACAAAGTTTGCAGGGTCACATGCATTTTCAGTTCTTTTTCCGTTTCTTATATCATGTTTCGACATGCCCAAATAGTAAACGATAGGCGTTGCAAAGTACACTTTGACGGAAGTGGTTACCTTCAGTTCGTGCTAAGGCCCAACTGAGTTTATCGTCAATAAAACGGTGCATTTCGAGAAACATATTTTGTACGAATAAAACAGTGCCGTCAAACGAAATGAACAACGCCGACTCTCACTGCACACCACGTTCTACTTGGACGTTTATCCAGGTCAGATGGAACGATTGTCCTTCCCTCAAGGGTTATGTAAACGACAATCAAATAGGCTATTGGAATATGCTGTTTCTCAAGTGTATAATACGAATATGTGTACATTTTACAGAAGATCGCACCCCGATTAATGTTTCGACAAATGTGTGTATCACAGCTGCCATTACCACACATTCGTGGGTGTAATGAACGCTGTTTCAGAATGATTTGGTGGATCACATCACCACTTGATAGATTTTACACTTTGTATTGGTCTCGTTTACTCAAATAATTCGTAATTTTTGTAAGCGCGTGTCTACATCTAAAAATGGCTACTCGAGTTGGATATGAAACTCACGCATAGTTTGATTTGTACAAGTTTCGGAATGCCCACTCGAAACCTGCCTGTAAATTACCATCTCGGTATGTGCTTACTCAGTCTGCTCAGTTCAATCGTAACGGAGTATCTCTAATGGGAGATTTTCGTCCAGCTGTACGAAAACACTCTGTGGAGATTCAAAATGATCATTTCCAACGCTGGAAGATGAAAGTAGAAAAGTGTGACATTGGTGTTTGAGACGTTCTGAGTAAAACGGCTACCTGCAATAAATGAGGCTCTAAACGTTTGTATCCACTGCGTGTCAAGTTAGAGTGACAGAGGAAAACACGAATATGAACACTTCGATGAGAAAATCCAGCTTCAAGACTGGGTCTCATACGAAACCGAACAGGCGAATATATTTTATGTTTGAGTGCTATTTGAAGGAGGGTGTTGAAATAGGCAACACTGTCCGGGAAAATAACAAGTTCTATCTGATCGTTCTACTGGTTGATGATTAACTATTCACAGAACGTTCAAGTTAATGACTCGGTTGACTGCATCAAAGTAGTTTGTGACCGGCACTGTGTCTACAGTGTGTTTTCTGCGTTAACAAACCTCCAGTGGTTCCGGAGGTTTACTGATGACTGTACTGTATGCATGTGGTTTCTCTAAAGGATTTCTGAGCAAGTCTATCTATCAGATAAGTTTTGCAATATAGTGTTCGTGGAAAGAGGACTACACGTGTAACCCTAGGTGATGTGCAAGGTAGTCGGGGCAAGATCAAACAATCATGATACGGACAGAAGGGATGAACAAAGGTTGCTGGAGTCTTAGTTCGTTCAAAGTTGAGTCATGTTGATTCGGCTGATGGATGTAATGGGAGAGTTGTTTATGCGAACGAGCTTGGTACCGTCCACACTGGACTAACAATCCGATTATCGGTAGCCGAGTCTTTCAGAAGGTAGCAAATTACGTGATGTCACTGCATGTACTTTGCTCATCTTTGAGTTTCAGTCCTATGTAATCGTTCAAGACAAGCAAACAGAACCACTCTTGAAAAAAGTGAATGCAGCAATTCTGAACACAGATTTCCTCACGATTTCCTCATGAAATTGGTTACATCCTACTCTGTGTACCTTGCATTCTACCACTGGTGCTATGGTGGCTTACACCTACCGAATACGCCACTTGCAGGTCCAATCTATCGATGGGAGTATGACCGATAAAGTCGTCCTCTACGATTTGGATTCCTACCAAGCGTGGATACAATAATGTGTTTTTTTCTCAACTTCCGAGAAAAATGTTTTGACCACTCGTATGAATTTGCTAACAATATCAGAACGCATTAAACGAAATTTTCGTGTACACACTGAAACATCTCCACAAGAATCACTGCGCTTGAAAATCACGGAAAAAATTCGGTTGTCTTCTGAATTTCGACCTAACGCAGTCAGTAGACTCTGGGTTTCAGAGGGAATCAGCATGTGAATATGGTTGCCCAGGTTGGCAGAACTCGGTATCAGTGGCATGCTGGCTTCAGTCTGTGAACAACTTCACAACAACGTACCAATAAGAGATGGATATTTATATATTGCCAAACAGCCACATTCCCTAGCTGGATATTATAAAATTACTCTGAGATGACTTGGCTGTTTACAGAAATCAGACAAAATGAGCAGAAACTCGAAAAGTCTACCAGTAGAATCAGACTGCTTCATTCGTCCCTCACTAGTGTTTATACCGACATTCAGCCAAATTGACCAAGTATTCAGGAACTGGTGAAAATACTGTCCGTACACAGGGAAACTGAGATGGAATTTGCAAACAGTAAACACGGGTTGTCATAACAACTTTTCGTTTGGTCAACACAACAACGACAAAAACACGAAACTTCATCACGCGATAGAAACAATGGATTTGCCAGTAAACAGAATGGCCACACTTTCGAACGACCTGACCAAAGTACAGGCATTGCCTGGTGAAGGCAATTTTCATTGTGAGGTTGACATTTGCCTTACCACACATTAAAACTTACGAGGAACCCCAAAAGACTGGCACGATACTGTCCAATCCAGAAGTCAGTTTAAATAGACTCAAATCCGCAGTTGCATATGACTACTCTAATACGGCTTATGTACTCCTTAGAGTTTATCCCTGTGGTTTACTCAACCGCAAAATGGTCAATAAACTACTTCTAAGCTGTTAATCTATCAAGAACTCAAAATTACTGGCAGTCACGGTCTTAGAGCACTTAGCACTTCGCCCTGCTCAGTGCTTCAGATTGGACTTCCATAGGCAGAATAAGTCCAAATAATTTAATACTGGTTTAAGGTGTTAATTTGTGTGACAGAAATTGCTCGTGTTCACGTTGTGGTATCCACTGTCTCAGGGAACGGTTCACTGTTGTACAAACAAAACGCTCTACTTTGGACCAGACACACTTGCGAAAAATTTGGACTTCGTGTGGACTCTAACGAGCAATAGAAACATACCCAGACGCGGCAAGTGCTCTACAGTTGAATGTTTCGGGAGTAATATAACATCATCCGGTATAAATTGATCCATTCACCTAATTGGTCTTCTTTTCAAAGCTTGTGATCACACTTTTTGACAAGCCCTCACAATAGTTGTACATGCCTCCAAGTTCATTTTGACCTTTGTTCTTTTGCACTGAGTGCGATGTCCCACATTTGTTTGCTGATCTTCTTGTCAACGGGTTGTCGTATTCAAACTTGTTCAAATGACGGTACATAGTGAACGAGTCCCATCCCAATGCTTGAAGCAGAAGACGGGGAACTGTGGATAGAGTTGGCTATTTTCGAACCGTGAGCATTTTGATGTGTAACATTAAGTAAAGCGGTTGGTTAGACGATAGGAAACAGCTCTGCTCCAATCACATTAAGCTTCCAAGTTGCTTGAATTGCACGGAACTCAGTGGATTGACAGTTTCAGAACGACAGGCATCACGGTACTCAAGACCTTCTTGAGTGGTTTTAGTCACATTCTTCTGATTCGTGAGTACAAAGCTTATACGTGTTGTGTTCTTTCAGCGTTTTTCGTGTACGCTTGGCTTACCACCAGACTTCAGGCATTCGAGCCTGCCTACAATGACGTTTTACCGTACAACAGAAAAACACGCCAGAAGCGTAAACGATCCGTCATTCGACGAGTTGTATCCAAACAGTTGTGGATAATATGGTCAAACTTACAATCAGTGGCTAGGTACCATTGATTGAAGTGGGCCGAGCGAGTTTGACCGGTAACGTGTAGGTCCTTACCTGTCAACACCAGTCGAGTGGGCGAACCCAAACAAAAGCGCACGCGATGTTTGACGAGAAATATGTCTGTTTTGTGGACTGAAAATTCATTTCAAAAAGGCGAACGCATAACTGGTGAATTGTGCCTGCGGACTGGTTACTAATTATACTGTTTTGCTGAAAAATTTAGTCTTCCATTACGTTAGTGCATAACTTCAAGATAATCATTCCTAACTACTTACTTGAATGTTCAGTGAAGTTGCTGGACAGAGTATCAATTAATTTCTCATATATTTTCTAACGCAGGCGATTAATACGGATTTTGTAAGTGAATGGAACACTCTGTAGACCTACATTTAGGAACGGGAGACCACCATTCCCGGAGGAAGAAAGACAGTTGATAGGGATTCAGCGGGCAAGCAGCCCATTCTCGTCAAGTGGTCTGTTGATCAGTAAAACGTAAAACCTACCTATTGTGTGTCTAACTCATGGAATCAAATCGACTGAACATAAAAGTACACAACCAATGACATAAGCGGAAAGGTTTTGTAAGGCCAAATAACATCTCCAACTGTCTTATTGTATCAAAAAATCGTTCAATAAAACACTATCTTTATTGTCCAACTCGCACGTACCCGTGCCATCCGCACACTCGTATTTATGAACCGGAATCCCAATCCGTAACGAAACGGTAGTTTCCATTTAAACGCCGTGTGCACTTCTGCCTGGCTTCGTGCATGTGGTTGACTCTTTCTGTCGTCTGTTATTTCACGCCCGCTGGTCCGACTTCACTGGGCGATCACTGGTCCGATCGCGCGCGTTGTTCGTAGTCCACTCGTTGTGGGCTTTGGCCATATTGGGATGGGTGACTAAATCGGAGACGCGATTATCCGAACACACGGTGGGATACCCCAACGCAGCGATCTGGGCAAAGGTTACAATAGGTGGATTGCGGAAAACATGACCGACGGGGCGAGCTATTGCTCAACAAAATTGGACCAACGGATGAGGAGTGGCGGGTGAATCCCCCCCACACACACGACAGAAGTTGTCGGCCAACCACACAAACTGGGCAGCAGTGCAAACGTTATGAGAGTGGAGACCACCAGTGTGTTGTAAACCGGAATTCATAAACTGGTGTGCTTGTGGCGTGGGAACGTGCGTGTTGGACAGTGAAAATCTTGGTTTATTGAAGGACTTTTTGTTGCAATATCTTGACAGTGCGAAGAGATATTCCACCGACTGTTCGAATAATTTGGTCATCCATCAAGATACGTTCTGGTCCTGGTCTGTAAGCTTACGAAGAGACACAGAAGTAACCATTTTTTGAGAAATGACAACAATATAAGTTTCTCAAGATACGGTTTTATCTTTGAAACGCTCCAGCCACCTTTGAACATCACCCATTTTGCATTCCGTACAATCAAAAAGCGTGACTGTGTTGGGAACATGATATAATATTCTCCAGCACAGTGTCGGTAAATGTCGAAAGCTCAAGAGTAGTAACGTAACGAATCAATGAAGCCCACTTAATGTTGGCTACCAATAACTGTCAGATTGGTAGAATTGCTCGTTTGGAGTATATAGTTAGGTTAGTAATGATCCGGTCACCGTTGGAGAAACTGACCGCCACCAAGAACGATCCATGTTTAAAGTCACCTTGTCAACTTATATCCCTTTTCGGAACAGTTAGTTGCTGGTCACAGTTCATGCGAAGGCTACGATACCAACACAGTCACTCACCCAACTGTTCACAAGTAAGAAGAATTGCGATCAGAATGAAGACCTGGAGACGGTTTTCGTTCAGTTAATCTAGGGTGTGGCCATTACTTTATTATGGTCTACCATATCCAAGCCGAGTGAACACAACTGAGGCGTCAGCTGGTGAAAGTGTTATCGGAAGCAACGTTGTTGCTTCTCAGCTAATACGGAAAATTAAGGGTCAGTCGGATTCTGATAAAAACAGCAGAGTATTCCATCACAAAAACGTGCGTCCGACCACATTGTGTGTGCGGTGGAAAAACAGAGGATCTATTAGAAAGCGACAACTTTTTCTGTTGATACAAATCAAAAAACCCCTAATCTGACTGATTACAGCAGAGTCCACGATGGGGCTAGGCATTTCGATTACAAGAGTGCAGTATCACCATCAAACTTGTAACTGATAGACTTAGCGAAACACAGCGCATAGTGACTTGAGTAATAAGAGAAAATAAGCTGTCAACTGTAAATATACGCGAACGGATTAATGGTCATTGGCAGCTAATTTTTGTTCGTTTAAAGGGTAGCATGCCCAGTTGTACGAAACAACTAGACAGTTGGTGGAAGAAACTAAATAGGGGGGATGTCTTTAGGAGTAAGGGGAACTGCTTCACACTCGTGACCGTCTATAAGTATTAAACGGCTCAATCGCCGTCAACATGTAGTAGCATGATGGGTTACAATCATATCGACAACCCGTTATTCCGACTGAGCAAAGAAAACACGTAATTATGTTTTCGCATTTCGGTGCACAAATGGGTCGAGAACACAGGTTTGCCACATTATGACAAAGGGTATTCTTTTCATCGAGGTGAAACGTTGTGACTCAATTCACTCCGTCTTTGTAAAATGCCAGCATAACTGACAAACTACGACATCATTATTGCCGGTGCACTTTAACACAATTATCTGTGTGTATGTAATTGTTAGACCTCTTTGATTCACTTCAAGCTAGCTCGGAAGGAAACTGCACTATGGTGGCGACGATTAACGGTTTACCGAGAAGAACTGAAGCCACTCTAACGATCCATTAAACGTGCAAACTTGGTGCATCTTCCTGAATCGTCTTGCGGGTACCCCAGACAGTGATCACCGAACAGGGTCCCTTTTTTCTGATGTTCGGCCATTTCAAAAAAATACACAACCGAGAAATTAATCATCTGCAGACGTCCCCATGCTATCTGCAAATTGACGGACTGACAGAATGATTCGCTCACACGTCGAAGAAATGGGCTAGTGGTAGCTGAATTGCTTTAGAACGGCAAGTTGAACAATGTACAACAAAGTGTGTAACAACACACAGTTCGGGACTTGGGTTTGCGTCAAGTAGACTACTCAAGATCTAATTGGATGTTTTCGTGTCCAAAACATGTCTGTAGAACCGTAGGACCTGGAAACCCAGGAATAGACAACTACACAGTGTGAAGTAGAGCATACACAAAAAGCTGCTGGTGCAAGGTTAATGATCAGGTGAAGGTAAGGTACTATGGACAGCCAGAGACATAAGACTCAGAGGATGACATGGTTAGAATACGATGGAAGAAACCATTCAACGCCGCGATTAGTAGGAACATGAATCATCATCATCGATGAACTAAAAACAAAAAGCTGACGCTCCCACAATTAAAACAAAAATCAAAGTCAGTAGATAATCTTATGACACACTCCTTACCTACTTATACCGTTTTTATTCAGCAAGTTCTTGGTTAAGACACAGCCAACCAGAACCAAAAGTTATGAGCGTCGACCCGTTGTGACTTAACCAGTGATTCATTATTCAGTGGAGCAGTCAGGATCTTCATATTTCGTGACCACGTTGTTGCTTGACCACCAAGCGGTCTCACTTAACTGTTGGTGGTCTCAGTATAGAATACTGTGATACTTATAATTAGGGACTTCGAATAGCCCCAGGAATCGTACTTGAACTGAAACCTCCCATGCAAGTAATAAGGAGAAGACCTGGTACTGGTAGCAGTAAGCAATTGTTATTCATGAATTGAGGCGCCGAATTTATGGATGTGCAACAATATTAAAGAAATCACAGCTTGTCATTGGCTGATCTCATTAGCACATGCAACATCATAAACTGTATGTTAATTGGTGGAATACGGAACAGATGAATTGGCGAATAACGGAAGGCACAACACTGAGACCGTTCGTCCAATCCTGATGTTGTGTCTTTAACGCGATATTTGGATTGGCCGTTTGTCAGATCTTCTGTTGTGTCGGGGTTTGGATAAGCGGTGAATCGAGTGGATTTTCACCACAAATACCCGGTAAGGTAAACGCTCAGCTGGCACTACCACAGTTAAAGCAAGTATTTTGAAAAAGCAACATGTGTTGACTGAAATTTCTCAGGGCATCTGTCGGATATAATAAAATCTCCAGACAGGTAGATTGCGGAGGACATACAAAGTTGAAGAAACTTTCGCTGACTGGAATCAACTAAACGGTTGGGAAATAAGCAAAGGTCTGTATCAAACAACATGGAAGAAAACGGATGGAATCTGATAAAATTGTGTTAAACGCTTAGATGGACACCTCATTGTCCTGTACCATCAACATTCCCTATGAGAACTTAAGCGGGTAACGTAAATGGGTAGCAAGTGCGAAATCGCCAATTAAGATGCTGCCTTATTTTGTTATAGTGAAAGAGTATCTATTGGAGTGGTTTTCAGTAGGTCTCCATCAGCTAATTACAGTTATGTTGGTCTAACGAATTTGATATCATAGCTAACAAAGAGGGCATAAGTGGTGTCACATATTCATCGATATCGATGTGGCCGAAGAACAAATCAATCGTTCCAGTTGCAAATCATCAATTGGAAGTAACTAGTACGATGACTAACACACAAGACTAGAGCTTAGTCACTGGATCACGTGTGCCCGTTGGGTGGGGCAGCTGCACGCTTTGAACAAACTGGGCAAAAATTCAGTGATAGCTATCATTCGCCTTCCAACCATTTCGGATTGATGGAGGTGATAGGAGATTTGGTCAATATAAACTGGACAAAACTCACAGCTAGTTGCAGCTTCCATATCCACACGGACAATTCAGTCAGCTTAAATCAAGCTCGAGTTTCGTCCTACCACCAGTGGGGTTTGAACTGTGATCACTCTTTCATGCGGTAAAAGTGTTGACCAGCGCGCCGTTGACCACGCGTTAGGCAGGGATGGGTTACCACACGCGAACGCTTGGTCACAGGCGTTTGTGAGTGACGCTCAGATGGTCTACTCGTTTCCCTATTAGGTGCGGTAACTATCCCGTCAACTTTTGCTGACGACCTCATGATGAAGACTTTTCAATAAACTGAAATCACCACGGTCCCTATACACGCTGAGCAGTGTTCTGCTGATTTTTTCAGCCCCACAATAATGACTGGACAAGGTGATTCTGCAACGGTCATGTTCTGAGTTAAAAGGTGGATCAGAGTAGTCAGTTTCTCGCAACAAATTTTAGTTTCCTATCTATTACATTTGTAGAACTAATTTCCCTTGTTCTACTGTGTATCTTCATGCAACCTAATGTGCTATCATGCCCATGTTAAGTTGCGAGCATATGCAAGGTAAAAATTAACCTTTTGTTTAAGGTTTATGTCCTGCGATTGGAAAACACGATCTAGTTTGGCTATTGAAACAAATATTACACTGATATACACCTGCCCAACTCGTGTACTAGCTGGTCGGCAGAGATGAGGGAGCAGCAAACTTCACCAACGTGATATTGGTGTGACAATTTCACGACCTATTTGTGGACGTTCCAATTTGCCCATGTACACTTTACTCAGTGGGGACCCGGCCACTTTACCGTTCTGTCTGTCAGTAATACAAGCCGTTAAACTTATATTACATTTTTAGCGTGCACCGTAGAAAAACTTTTTAATCATAGGCGTTTTCATACTCGCCTGGAAACTTGATTATTCAACACGGTCAAGAATGGAATCGATCTCTAGTAAGGAGGTATTTGAAGATAATAAATATAAGTCCAAGAAACATGTGTTGGTTGCTTATCTTGACATTACTCATAAAAGCTACAAAAACAAGCGTGCTACCTAGTGTATAGGGACAGATTTTTAGTTATCTGCTGTGGTTCAGCCAACTACTGTGTTGACTTCATTGGCGGTGTTCGTTTTTGATTAGTCTGTTACGATGACCGCAGCCAAGGTACGTTTGCGATTGGCCATCACCATACATGGCTTGTGTTCCATCCAGTGTAAACCCGAAGAAGTAAGGCCAAAAGGTGTGCGAGTGAGGCCTTTGTGTCCAGATGGCCACTACTGGTTTGCCAACTGATAAACCAACACGAAACTCTCTCGAGAAGTAAACACAGAGGTTCCAGTGTTGAGATCTACACTGGAAAGCAAAATATTGTAAATATAGTGCAAGAAATCGTTCAGCATGTTAATGTACTCTACAGAGGATATGGAGTAAAATCAAAATGCAAGGTTGACGTGAGAGGAAACGGACGGAATATTCACGGGACAGTCCACCAACAAAGTTGAAGAACAGGAAAGGTAGAAGGCTACAGATACACGGGTTTCTGAAAAGGAAAACAGTGAGTTGCCAAACGACGGCTAATATGGACAAGAAAAAGGATATAACTGATGTTACCTACTTAGCCTTAATCTGCTTTTTGTCTCTTGACATACTGTGTAGGTTGGTGACCTGATAATCCCAAATGGCCAGCGCACTGGCAGTCGCACGCACCGCAACCACACGACACCAAGACCTATAGCAGCGATGGTTCTCTACCGTACCGCGCGCTTTCGTTCTCGGCCGAGCACTAATTGCTCACTAAAGATTTGAACGCACGCTCGGATCGTATTCATTCAGACCGTCCGGTCAAAAGCTCACTCTTCCAAACATCTCAAATCAATATTACAACGCGAAAGACTCACCTGATGTCTCCGCGTCTGACCACCGGGGTTTCACTCACCTGATTTCAATTGTCTCTGCAGCACCTGCTCTGGAACACAGTCATCGCCAATCCAACGAATGTGAACTAGCCAACGAAGCTGACTGAGCATCAGCATGGCTTCCGTTAACACCGTGTCTGATCAGAGCCATGTCCGACCCCTGAGATGCTCAACCAAAATGCCTCTAAGACATTGCACATGAATGCATACCAGACAACGCGCATTCCGTTGATACGGTGTGGACAGCAACACTGTTCCACTGTCAGCCTGTGGTTCTTCCAGACACGTCTTCCAAGACGCCTAAAACAGCCCTGGCCCTCGCAACACGACCTCATCGCTCACGGTCCATGAACGGATCCGTTGATTGACTGCAACCCAAGCAACAGAAATTCACGCAGTTAACGTCAGTGTGCCCACTGATGAGGATTCGAAGTGCAGACACACCGCCTCCACCCGGAGAAGACTGAAAGAGGGAACATGTTCCACGTGTGTTGATATCCAACCCAAATTTTGATACCGCGGTCCTTAAAGTTATGGTCAATCGGTGAAGTTCGTATTCGTTATGAGCAAATGGTGCGTTATCGTCTGCAAACAAGAGCATGCGCAACATCGAAGTAAGTAGTCGAGTTGGGGCACCGAAACGTCGAATATTCAGTGAGCCACCATCCGGGCGGTACTTAACTCCAACACCGACCACAAATTTCTGAAGAACACCGGTTAGCATTATGGTCAAATATATGCTTAATAAGGTTGTGACTAACACCCAACTCCGCCTCACGGCCGTGACAATATCAGTCATCAGAGATGGATGCAACATTCTGATTAAATTGACGAACCTACCTGGATAGAAAAACCTACCAAGCACCATCTACGATGCGTCATCAATCACGGAATCGAACACATTGGTGGGGTTCATGAAGAAAGTGTACAGTGGCTGATTGCATCTACAACACTTATTCTGGATCTGTGGAGCAATGAACACCAGGTCGATGATGCTGGTACCCACCCGAAATCCACACTGCTCCCCGGGAACACTGGTCTCCAAAACTTCCGCATTCAGACGGTTCGGCAGAATGTTAGTTAGCATCTGCTCAGCATAACTCAATAGACAAACGCCTCAGTAACTGTCGGTGTTTTGTTTGCTGTCACCACCTTTGAACAAAGTTACTACCAGGGCACACCTGAACTCCCGTGGTACTTCTTACTGGAGCAGAACGCGTTCAACCGTCAGTTTGCCATTCTTCACGATTTCACCTGGCAACCTATTTTCACCTAAAGACATTCTGTCTTCCAGTCGTCCAATAATTCTTGGCATTTCTGCAAAATCCGGAGGGACAGCTAGTGAAGTTTTGACGGCTTTTGCAGCGGGCTGTTCACGGTCATCCAGTCAACGGTAGCAGGATGAGTTGATAGACTATCAGTGTTCGCGCCAGACTTTCAGGATGCACTCCGGTTAAGTGCGCAAAAAGCCAGAATCCTTTCAAATAGCGCTTTGGTAGATTAGACGAAAGGGTCAAAAATCGTTGAAAGCAATTCGCAGAACCACTTGTGTTGTAGATGGTCAGCGCAGCTTTGCATCAACTCACCGTGCCTCCGCGAAGCCGTTCGGCAAGTTGAGGTGAACATCCCGGAATGTAGTCCTCTTGTCTTCATTGTTCGGGTCCATTGTGGAGATAGCAAACGCTGCATCCTTCTCTCATACGAAGTTGGAGATGACTGCATTTTTGTCGTCGAACCAGTCCGATCGTTTCTGGCCCCAAATACCTATCAACTCAATTGTTGTTGCCACGATCTTTCCTCCAAAATAATGCCACCTGCCGTCAGGGTTAGTGGATATGGGGATGTTTTTCAGACGAATTGGAACTGCACGCTGAAATGCCGCCCTCGTGTTTGAATCTTGCAATTGTTTAGCACCCGAATGACATACAGTAAACAAGTTTGCAAACATGAATAAACAATTTGGTCCTAACCAACCAATAATTCTAAGACATTTGGCTCTGTGCACGATTCGCGTGACATACCTCGCGAATGTCATATTGTCGCATGATCACGTAATCAGGCAAGCGGCGATGGCCGTTTCATGGGTGCGTCCACGTTGTGATATCGTTCGCCTCCAGTTGGAATCGTGTGTTTATGAGAGATAGATCGTGAGTAGCACACGGGCGGATCAGACGACTAACGCCCTCATTGAATGACTCTATGCCGTAGGGTCCGGAGACTCCCAGTCAAGCCCTTGAGTGGCGCCCCACTCGCGCGTTGAAGTCACTCTGAATAAACAGTCGGTCACTCCTCGGTGCCGGCCGGATCGTAGCGGACAGTTATTCGTAGAACTCGTCCTTTGTGCCATCGGTGTAGCACATCACTGAAACAAAAATGTTATGTCTGTGGCAAACTTACCTTTGCCAATTTCGCGGGCGCCGCGCAGTTCATCTATCATCAACTAACTGGTGCAGTAAGCTGCTGTAAAACATACACCATGCTCCGGAGCATAGTCTATCGGCTAAACTATTCATTAGAAGATGTACTCGGCATCGGATTCTTGGATCTTACTTTAATTTGCAGGGATTGTCTCACTCGAGACTGCTACTTCGATTTGATATCGACTCAGTTCCTTAGAGATCATTACGGTTTGACCTTCCTGCCGTTCTGTGATGTTGTGACGATCCAGTGGCGTACACACATTCCATGTCCGAATGAAAAACGTCTTACATCCCCAGGAGTGTCTCGTGTTGATCTCCGTGTTGTTGAACCTGGAGCACGCAGTGTATGCTTTGGGATTCGTACTGGCTGGATCATTAGAGGAAGGGCAGAGTAAGAGGGGGTGGCTGGTAGTGGTATATTTTCGCCTATCCACCCTGTCGCAAACTGCAGATTGGGTGACCCGATTTATCTTATGTGACGACCGATGCAGTATGATATTTGGTTTACGTTATGTGATCACGGCTTGTATGGGCTTTGGATACTATCAGGTCATCTTGATCCAGACAGGAGAACGACTATGACCCTCATATAAAACCAGTGATTCAAAAGACTATACCACAAGGCAGCGGGTGACACACACATGAACACACGATTGCAACAACATTGACCACAAGCAACCACCAAGCTGCACTGGCTACTCACAGGTTCGACAGCCATGCACCTAAAAAGTCAACACATTAAGAGCAATACTGTTGTGGAGACAAACAGATCACAATAACAAAATCAGACCAGGCAAGAACAAACACCATACCGAACCAAACTACAACACAACGGCACTATCCACACTGAGCCCACCTGCCTTTAGTCTGACTGTTCCCCTTTGGTCAGTGTGACATGGCTAAAGCTGAAAGGACGAAAGTCACAGTCAGCATAGCCCACCGGAACAAAACAGCACGAAAGGCTGACCACCATGTTAAAGTAGCGGAAAAGGTCACATCACCGCTTTCATCATATGGTCAAAAGAAGTGTCCAATTGAAAATACCGTAGGGAGGAATCAAACCAAAAGTGACGTAGACACACACTTGATCACAGGAGCGACCGGTTCAAAGATTTCATTCTCTGCACGGACCACAATTGGAGCGTAGTCAGCTAAAAGGGTTGCCAGATAGAAATAACTCAGTGGATTTGTCTGTTTTAGTCAGAGTTCTACCGAACACCCCGTTTGTCTTCCTATTTTTGGTCGATTCAACCAAGCTATGAGTCTTGTGAATGGTTGCTGCAGATGGAACTCGTGTCCCTTCACTTAACTAAAATAATTTATGGAGTAAATGAGATTCGTCTAAATACTCGATGCACTTACAAACACCCAATCTTGAATTTCGACAACACAGTATGTTAAATCTCTCTTTACTGTCCTGAATTTAAATACACAAAACAATACTCCACTGGTGTGAATGAAACCCTGGACACTTTGGCCACTTCTGTCGTTTCATTTGCTTGTTAGTATACAGCTGGTCGGATGTATGATAATGTCAATAGGGTCTGGATACTACCGTAATATTGTCAGCGATTCGGTGAATTTCCGCTGGCGTGTTCGATAAGTATAATGCGCTGATAAAACCCATAGTTTTACTTGCTTTTTCAAAAACCATTTTGCAGCCACACCCCACGATTGTTAGTCTTCAAGATATTTTTGCCCAAGCATGTGGCTGAAACCTTTGGTAGACCTCAGGCATCATAAGCCACCATACAGTCTACATAATGTAGCTTTACATGAAATGGTTTATTTGATGAAGGGTTTGATAGTCACCTAGACACCCAGCGAGTAATCCCGTACATCTTTTTATTTACAACTTTCCTATATGAATTGTTTACCCACATCACGTCCCTGGGTGAACACGAGTTGACTTGTGCAAACCAGCCCCAGGGATATTTTTCTGTGAAGTTCTGGATTGACCAACATATCTGACGTTCTATGTGCAGCCATTGACCACAGCTGGTTAAAGCCCTCATACTTGGTAAGCGCGGAAAGGATAGTCATTCTTGTTCTTCTCAATTATGCTACCCTGCTAACTAGTTCAGATCATGATAATGTTTTATGCCTTACAGGCGCACACCACCTAAGGTATGCAGCCTGCCTGTAAACAACGGTGGTTAACAAAACACACAACAGTATCAGATGATCAATCCCTAGTGGTCAAGCTTATACCATGGCTTGATTTCGCAGTTTAGCATATTTCCTCGGTCGTGTCTATATCTCATTAAAGTCTTTGGCCAGGTTCGATAGACACCATTGTCTAGGCCATTTGGCTATTTTGCCATTTCCGTCAAACAAACCGAATAGACCTCCATTCGGTTTTCTATATTCTGCACATAAAGATTCCTGAACGTGCATTAAACAACTTGCTGTTTGCATGGTTGTTGTGGTTAACAGATTATCAATTAATACGTCGCCCGACTATACTGAGTATTTCCACCCCAACCTTTATCAGTATACTGATTATTACAAAGTCGACAGAAATCATTTTTTTAAGGGAGAAAACAAACAGATTGTATGGGAAAGCAGCGAACATGATTTCATCTGAATAGTAGTGATTGAAAACAAAGTATACATATGATGATAAACGTGACCTTAACGAAATTATATGGTCAGTTTGCAAAAATTAATTGTCTTAACCACTCCTGTACAACAGTGCGTTACTCCAATCAAGTGTAATTCCGACGAGCAACTGCAGTGTGTTGAAACGTCAGCATTCTCAGACCTTGTTTGAAGTCAGCTGTCAATCCAATAGTCGAGTATTGTGATCAGAGGTGTTTTGTGTACCTGACAGGTTAGTAAGTTCAAAAAACTTCCTGTAACAGTGACGTCAGGAATGTACGGCAGTTGGCTGCATATAGTAACGTCTAACAAAATTCAGCACTACGTGTGAAGTGAAGATGGTGTCCTACTGAAACACAATAGGTCGTTGACAAGTCAGAATGCAAAGTCACAACAGAACTAGTCCCAACTTCAGATAACAAGTCCTGATTGTTTTTTTTTTAGGTATACTTATTACAAGAGAGGAGAATGCTCCCCATACGTTCAGTGAACGTCCTTCGCTGGTACATCGGTTGAGGATCCCACCATCCTTCATTATGTCAGTAGAATTGCCATGCTGTCAGCAGGTACAGATTAAATTTGGTTTCATAATTGATTCAAACGAATTGTCATTCGGGGACCGTATGGTTCAGCCCCTATAAACAATAGCGTGTGTGCCATTAATTCGGCGAAATAGTTATATCCATTTTCTATCACTTCAACCATGGAACTTGCTGTTCATACACTGCACAGTTCTTATGGAAGTCAATGTCCACCAAAGTGTCGACTCCAATTCTGAAACATTTCTCGGTATAGTGGAGGATAACCTTGATGCGCGCCCGACACAATGCTGCTTGCCCTTCTTGATTAGACACTTATAGACTTCTGGAGTAGCCTGATAATCAGTTAGGGGGTCAACTGCCTCATGAACTTGTGGTCGGAGTTCAAATCCCGGCCGTAGCAAGGATGTGCATTACTGACGAGCTCTAGTGAGAACGAAACTCGAGTCTAGTGCTTTTTTTCAAAATAGGCTGGCTGGAAATTCCAACTGAATGTGAAGGCTGCGATCAAATGTGAGTGACGTTCAAATTAAAATACATTTCCGTGATAGGTATTCAAACAAAACACAGCCTACAGTTTTCCGGTTTGCTTTGTCCGTTTGTTGAGAAAAGTGAAAGAAAATAAGGGCGTAATGCTGATAAAACATGAGACGCCGTCCAACCTAATTCCCAAGTGGCTTGCGCGAACACAATTTCAATTTGAGTGTTCTACAGACGAGCGTGATAATTTTTTTGTTAAGGTTCACACTACTGATCCGTACCCCATCATATAAACCAAGGAAGCAGTTCAGACCTGTCACACGGAATACTTGAAGAGATTGGTTAGAAGACAGGGATTACTTTGAGAACCCATTTTACACACGCTTTTAAAGATACGCATGGTATGGAAACAAAAATGACGGTTGTAAAATGAGAACAGTAAACGTACTCATCAGTGTGCAACGTGAGCGTTACTCATGACTCAACCCACAACAGTTAGAGATCCACAGTTAACTGATTTGAGCGTATGAAGCAGGTTGATGAAGACTGGTCAGTGAAGCTTCACAGGACTTTAGGATGTATGAAATTCTGGCATTCCTCAAGATCTGATTGAGTTGACAGTTGACTGCAACTTTTGAATGCACACTGATAGTTCAATCAGCCCCTTTCCCAAAGATGCACTGTACCCTAGTTTCGCTTTTGTGAGAGCTCGTCAATGGTGCATATCTTTGTCACAGCTACGATTTGAATTCTAGTCACGCTTCATGCAGCAACCTTGTGGATTACCGCACCACTGACTTCACAGTTGGCATAGCCGAATTATCATATACAGCACCACTAGCTTCTGAGAAGCGCTTAGACTACCAAACGACCTCAGGAGGAGACGGAATGTTGGTTCGATCACGTATGATAATGGTAGACATATCTAACACAGTGGTTTTCAGATTCTCTTATTCAAGAAAAATGAAAATACACCAGTCACGTACTGTTGTGTATGGTCGTGTTTACATCACATACCAAACAGTGCTTTTCACGTAAACATTTCAATATCGGTATTTACCTCGATCTGAAACCACTCAGAGATCAGCTGACTGATCGACTTTCTAACTGTTAACATAGGAAGTGAGCGTAATTCCAGTCAGAATTTGTACTGAACAATTCATTCACCTTGACAATTTCGTTCTATTAGAGTAAAAGCAAGATATCACAATGTTTAACTGGCAGAAAGTTGACGACCTCTACCACTGACACGTTACATATCGAGAGGAATTTTCTGAAACAAAGTTCTTACAGAACGGCTTTCCGGGTACAATTTCTTCAGAAGTTGGTGTAAACGGCCGGACGCGAGTTTAACCTACCGAAAGTAAATAAAACGTGTTTCGTCGGTTCTGTTTCCGAAGGTGACCCGCTAAAATGTTTACAAGGGGCTCAAAAAGCAGATGAAACAATCCAAGTGACATAAATTTTGTGTAGGTTTCTGTTCAACCCCAAACTAATCTTCCACACCCTATGACAAGCTTTTGTGCATAGACATTTGTTTGTCCTTGCTGCGCTGCGCAGATTTGACGTTCTGTAGGGTGCTTGCTTGATAGGGTGAGTGAGTATTATCTTGCGTAGTTGAACAATAGCTTGAATGTTTCTCGTTTGACGGATATAAGTGGTGGAAATATAAACCACGGGCGAGCTCTAGCAAGACAGACACTCGACCCAAGCGCTTAACTTCGGAAGGAGATGACAGAAAAATCTACGGGACTCTCAAAGTGGTGATCATTTGTGGATAATGTACAACTCACATCAGTACCATTCAGCTCACTAGCAGTACACAATCTTTCACGTCCGTTACCACATGTCTAGAGACTAACCAAGGATGGTGAAATTTCCAGTGCGAACTTTTACTGAAACCATGACCATTCAGCTGTGCAACTCTGTCCTCTGTGCCCAAAAGAGGCCCGTTCATTCACCCGGGCTCCCTAGGCTATAGTCAGTGGAATTTAGGTCTTGGATAGGCAGTCTTGATGTTAACAACATGTATATTGATCATCCGCTCAGCTTGTCTTAATAAATATTTGATAAATATTAAATAGATATTTGTTGTTGACTGGACACAGGAAATAAGTCTTGTTTGTTGTCTTGTCGTCTTCATGACTTTATTATGCATTTTCGGATGAATTCGCTCACGGTTTGCCGTTGATGTGTTCATGAGTGGCATCCACATTCACAGTATTTGTAAACTATCACCTATGGGACATGAACACCCCACCAAACTTCTTGTCAGTCTGTTTTTTACTTGACATTATGCATTGTAGTTCACTGTACCTCTGAGTTAGTCTTCCTGTAAGCAGTCAACTGATTGATTTTGTCGTACAGATCAAGAACGTGCTGGGATTAACAGATGACTAACGACCAAGTAAAACGAATTTCTAGGCATACTGTATGTGTTTCAAAGCTCTTTTTATCGTCATTAAATCTCCGGACAGTCTGAAAGTACCATACACACTTACGGTGGTCGATACACGTGTGACCTGGTTATGCTCTGAACACATTTTGTGCAAGGGTTCTGTCACGTTTGGTGAAGTGGCATCAACTGTTAACTTCGTTGAGCCAACTTCTTCGTTCGCTTTGCGTTGTACACTGTTTCCGCTCCCTAGGCATCTGAATTATACTCAGAACGATCAACTCAGTTGACCCGTCAGCCATAAGATGGAAGTTTCTTAACTATTCAGTGTGACGTGCTGCTAGCAGTCATCGATCACTGACGCGGCACCGTTGGAGAAGTTACGAGAGAATCGACGCGACGTAAGTCACATGCTCAATAATCAAAACGAAAACGGTTACTTTTTCTTTGGTACAGGCTTTTCGAAATGCATTAACTCCCCATCCATGTTTTTGATAAGGCAACTTTCCAAGCTACGGCCAGCTAGTTTAGATAAGGAAATTTATTGAAAACAGAACCAAACAAAATTGACAACAAGAGTCTAGTTAAAGGAATGTCGAGTTGATCCACTGGTTGGTTTAGTAGCTGATTAGAGTAATCAAACAGGTTTGTTCTACCTCTGGAGAGGTTTGCATACGAAAAACATCACATAAAATTTCGTTACAATATCATCTGACAGTCCCCACTTGCACGGCAATTTTGGTGTCCGTCAGCTTTTGCCGGTCGTCTTCCGCGGACAATAACTTTGGGCAAACAGACCTAATCGATTCGAACGAAGGCGGACGCCTGACTTGGCCGGCAAATCGATCCTCCGATTCGTTTACATACAACACGTCCGGTATTGGGAACAAAGTTACTCCAGTTGTTTGAACCGATAGCAGACCTGACCATGGAAAAACGACCTGGCTAACCGACAGCCCCAAATTGTGCCGTTCCTGGCTATTTCACAGTAACGAGTTTTAATTCCAGCGGGATTTTGACGACTCGAACGCAACAGGCATTAGTGTTAAATGTCTGAGCTAAATGTTTTCCACAAGCACATTAGTTCTTCCATATTACAAACAACATTTCGTTGTTATTGTTGAGGAGAATTTCATTACAACGTTTCCCTACAAAGTGCTTGCATAGATTTTTATCGGGGAGTAGTACAAACATTAAAAATTTCTCATATTGTTAAAGATCTCAAGACACACCAAAGCACATTCGATCATATCAAACCTTATGTTCGTTGTTTCCGAAGAACGACAATAATTCTATGGTAGAGAAGCATGATTAGGGTGCTGCTGAGGAGAGTGTGTTTAGACTTCAATCCCAATCGGATCACAATGTTGAGAGATGTGCATTATTGCTTATAATATTGTACAGAACACTGGGCTTTATCAGGCGTGTAACCTATACTACACTAGGGTAAACCACTTAGGAAAAGCACGTAACTGTCGTTTTCTTCGTTAGCCACATCGAACCGGTGACACAAGTCAATCTTCTTATGCTGTCTGCCTAACTCAGCACATCAACCTATGTTGTTTCGATTATAACACTCCTGAGGAAGGCCACCCGAGGTGTTTGAAACGTAGAGTATTACAACTTGCTCGTAACGTTGTGTTATTCCCAATCTGTTTATCAATAGCATGTTAAACACGACGCCCAAACTATTCAACTTCACTCGTACTACATTTGGTGCGGATATCTTGTCACTATCCACAGTTTGAAAATGAGTACACTTCTAGTGGGTGGTTGTTCACTTAGACTACTGAGTGCAACATAAAATGATCAATGTCACAAAAACCACCATCGTTTACTCGAATGAGTCTGTTTATCCGCTTGTTATTTAGATGAGACCTTGTTATTGTCAACTTTATTGTCGGACAGTGAATGTCTGCTTACGACTCATTGGTTAATGGTTCTCGCCAAACACTGTCTCTGGCTACACTTTACCAGACTCTGCCTTGTTGTTCCTGTTTGAGATCCAGCCACCACACTCACTTAACTGGCAACTTTAATTGGCTTGCTTGATCCAGTGACCAGTTCGACAAAAACCCAGCCGGCTTGACTCATAGGTCGTTCACTGGAAATTTCAGAAGCCACAAAATGATGACCTACGTCGTGCAATTTTGCGCGCCATAGCAATGGGCGATTTGGGCGAAGACCGTTGATCGCGTGCGTGGTTTACATAATTCTTCCACGTGACCTGTCCGCCTGATTATCTGGCTTGCGTTGAAATGGCCGGTGCTAATTACATTTGTTCTTTCGGGGATCGCACTTCCGGAGTTTCTTGATGCCATGGTTGGATAGCTAAGCCTGTTGACTACATGGGAGAAAAAATCTGGAGCTACGAATTCATAGGTGTTTTTCAATCATTCCCTGGGTAATCTAAGATAGTCCAAACTGACTACTTCTTGCTTCCGATATTTCCTGCCCACTTGGTGCATACTGATGTCTAGCCCCTTCGAATTTTAATTCACTTGTTTTCCACCTAGGAAGGGATGACACCGCGCACTCCCTATACCATCTTTGAGCCTAGAGACACTGTATGTCTTATTCGATGAAATGTTCTGCATACCTACACCACACCGTTGTTTTGAAAGTAAAACGGATGCACCCAATCTTAATCGAAGAAGGCCAATATGTATCACATCATGGGCAAGTGGTTGAGTTTGAAACGATTTCTCTTAAGAACAGGAGTGAACAACATACCTACAAGTTGGTCTTCACCACAAACTAATTTTGAAACAGCATATACACTCATGGGTAAGGAAGAGGGTAACGTATATTGAGGCTCTTAGTCAGCACAGGACACGCATCCACATGCATACTCGTTGACGAAACGACTGGTCAGTATCAGTTGGCAAAAGTGAGTCCGCGCGGACCTAACATCGTTGACCTGTGAGCTCTTTACTCACTTGTACTCGCCCTTCTGCATGGATGGTCATGGTGACCCTTGTTGGATATCGTACATTGTTCGACTGCTCGACTTTCACACAGGTCCGCTGTGTTTATCGCCACTTCGCCTAACTGTACATCACACCTTAAGCACCGTATACGGTTGGACAACAAATAAACAACGCGCTCAACATGAATTCACTCTGAAAATAGCTGCGTTTGTGTGTTATTGCGGTTCGAACACCCGTTTGGAGAATTATCAATCGGTTTCGGCTTTATCACCCTGAAATATCATAGTCTGTCTTGTTGCGGTGAGCCCTTGTGCTTATACCATTGACGGTGCGATACAGTTTAAGATGAGTTTAAACAAAGAATGGATCACCATCGGTTTGCATTGTAGGCTTGTCCATACTATGTCTGAACAGCTCACTCGTCAAGGGTCCATACACATTCCATTCCATCAACTTTGTTATGGTGAACTCGTGTTTGCGTACGATGATCCGACGGTGCCTAATTTGGTAACAGTAACGTAGTGGTCAGCACGGTGACCTCAGAGTTGAAGTCGCGGTTGTCACAAAGATGCCATTGATAAGAGAAAAAATAGAGTATAGCGCTTCTTTCAGAAATCAGCTGACTAGAAGTTCTATTGGAATGCGAAAGTCGTGCTCATTTGTCAGTGATGATACTTTTATATCACCCAAGACGCTCTATTGCTTATTAACGATCAAAATGTTAGTCATCAACTTTATTGACGTTTGTGTGCTATCCGTGGAGTCATCAACGAGTGTTAACAAAACAGTCAACCAGTCCCTCTTGAAGCGATCGGATAACCTGAGCATCACTTGCAAACGAATGTGACTAAACGTTTGCATATGATAGTTCGATTGTGCCTAATACAAAGGCAGTGACAGTAGTCAACACGTTTACCCCATGAGATTGTTGTCAGTCTCTAGTCATAGCAGATACCTATTACTGACAAGCCCTAGCCGCAACAAAACTCAAGCAGAGTGATTCGTTTTGAAAAATTTTGACTAAATTGTCTATGGGAAGGTGAAAGCTGTGGTCGCTTAAGAATGCTACTCAGTTTGTACCCACCAAAATTCCCCACTACCTACCAGTAATCTACCGAATCGTTCCTGTATATACCATAATAATTTACTACCTGAGTGGTTCTTTGGTTGAACTCATATTTCTTTCCTCCAGTGTTCATTAAGCGATGCCACCAAGAAAACAGGAAAAGCCACCACGCCATGATACAGGGTTCAAAGCTGACACAAAAACGCAACTCATTGACTTTCAATGTCAGGACCTCAGGCAGTGAAGAATGATTTCAGACTACGGAAATACTTTCGTGACGTGTTTTGGAAGGCGTAATTTTTAACATTTATGGCTACGCAATGGTTGTCCATTCGATTCGAATCGATTGTCGACATGATGCGGTTGGGGCTATCTCCTTCCAGTTCGCGGTCAACAATGAGGGAAGATGCAAAAAAAATAAACGATAAAATCATGTTCATTCAAAAACAAATTGCTTTGGCAGCTGGACAGCGAATCAGAATTGAGATGTGCCGAGGCAAACGAGCCAGCAGAAGAAACCACTTAAAGGTTTAGAGGATGACTTATGAACCTGGCTGTTTTATTTAAATTAGTGGTTTATCGCTCTGACTTGGTAAATGCTGATATTCCGGCTAAATGGCTGAGTCCCTGATATTTTCATGGTAATCACAGCAGTCGACTGTCAACAAGTTGGCTGAATGATCATCTCCCTGTTTCTCCTATAATCCATATGTGTCCTTTCCCCTCCTAACAAAAGACGCTGATGATACTTACGAACGAGACCTTTCTTACACCCTATTCATTTCATGAATCAAACGGCACAACCTAAAGCACGTTTTGGTATCATCTGTAGTGGCTTGTTCGTAGGCACAAAATCAGTGCTTCCAATCGATTTACATTACACGTGTCGCTGATCGTCCACGTCCCACTTGTTGGCCACGCTTTGTTTGTCAGTTAGTATCGATTTTTGAAGACTAAAGATAAGACACCACCCGCAAGGCCACGTGATAAATGAAGTCAACCAAACCCAACACGTTCAAATTTTGAACACAAAGGTAACACTAAGTTGTTCCAAGTGAAACCGCTGGATTTGTAGAGAAAACTACGTCAGGATATTTTTCAACCTACACGGCAGCCACAGAAAATAAGTCAGACATATCAACGTCAACACTTCCTCACGGTTAACACATTAGATTATGCACGCGTTTAAAAAACCCGACGCTCTCAATCACAGCAAATTCCACTCAGTTTTTAATTACGATCATGTGATTGCGACATGCAGGTGCAGCTTTACCTTGAAAAACAGCAGGACTTTGTGGGTGATCGAACTTTGGGGAGAATTATAAATATTTGG
The DNA here is from genome assembly GCA_008508345.1 of Paragonimus westermani. Classification (NCBI taxonomy): domain Eukaryota; kingdom Metazoa; phylum Platyhelminthes; class Trematoda; order Plagiorchiida; family Troglotrematidae; genus Paragonimus; species Paragonimus westermani. The sequence goes on from QNGE01000923.1 coordinate 88,406, forward strand.
CGACTTGTTTTATTTTCAAGTTGTTTATCACTAACATTTGATCGTAGCGTTCGCATTCACATAGACTTTGCAGTCAGCCTCTTTCGAAAAGAAGCAATAGACTCGAATTTCGCTCTCACTAGAGCTCGTCAGTAGTGCATATCCTTGCCACGGCCGTGATTTGAACTCCGGCCATTCAATAATGAGGCAACCGTGTTGACCACTGCACCATCGACCTCACATTAAGCACGACCGAATTATCAAATCTGGACGCTCAACCACTCTGGCTTGTGAGCAATGATCAGGTTGCCCGATCGTCTCGAGAGGAGACAGAGTAACTGTCTTGTTAGCTCTAGTCGATAACCCCACGATTAGGACTTCCCAGACAGGTCGAGATCACTGAACTCACTGAATGTGCTAGGCGATATTTTAGATTACTGATGAGTAGCCTAACGAAAGCAAATAAGAAACTCAGACTGCTAGAGTTATGTTACAAGACTGTCACCGACGCGCGAAAACTGGACGCCATGGAGACAGCAGCGACGGAAATCCTGAAACCCACCTACCGTCAACTTCATCAACTATTAAGTTGGAGTGCTACGTCGGTAGGGGGAATCGTTCACAGCCACCTTGGTCTCAGTGAGAAGCACGTTTGATAGCTTCCCCGATACGAAGCAACATGAGGCGTATTTCACCTAGACCGTTCTCCACGACTTTAACGAAGGCACGTCTTCCCTATCTGTAACTGAAGTCTGAACCTCGATGCTCATACACATTCAGGTTCCAGAGCTTGAAGTAGCTAAAAGTCGAGTATCCGCGGCTGAAAACAATCTGTTGAACAAGCGACCATTACACTATTTTCAACGAAAAAATTGGCCCCACGGTGGACATGGAAAAAGGTGAAATTCGGACGTTTGCTTAGAATGCCGAAGAATGCTCGCTATAATTTTTGTAACCGGGTTTCACTGGATGTCACCCTAATGAGTGATTGCTTCGCTGGGTAGTACCTTACAATAGTGCATCCGCGCACAGTTAAGAAGCATCGTGAACTTCCTAGTCAGTAATAAATTCCATTCTCGTTCACATGCCTGATCTGTGTCCCCGCCCCCCATGATTTCTTTCTTTCCGGAAGTAAAAAACGAATTTGAACAGCAAACTAGTTACGATTCAAAAAAGGCTATGAAGTGAAAACCACGTATAACACCATTTCTGAAGATCTTTTGATGTTTGGCTAGCCGTCTCAAACACAGCAAGGGGATGGATAGAGACTATGTCTAGGCTGAATAGAAAAATGAGTGTTCACAAGAAAGTGGTGCTCAAAATCTTTCGGATCTTTTACTCGCTGAACATCGTAAGACTGTCTTAGCTCCGTACACAGTGAACAAACTGAATGTGACGGTAGTTAATTGTTTATGTCCATTCGTTTGTGTATTGTGGGTTGTCACCTGTATGGACTTGTAGGACCAATCGATAGTGCAGCCTAGTGTCTCAAGCATAAAGTGAATTCTCCAGAAGAGGAGTGTGGTTTTAAAGTTTACGTATATTTTCGCTGTTCACTATCTTTCAGACACTTCAGAACCTGTTTTGCTATTGGTCGGAACTGCCTTGTAGATACAATCGCCGGTGTTAGTCACGAACTCGTACTCACCCAATCACTTGGGAGTGTCACCGCTTAATACTAAGCATCGCAACCAGTCCGTCTCAAATGATGTACATAGGACCAGTTGTCTAGTGGTTTAAGTCGTCGGCCTGTAACACGAGAGGTTGCCCTTTCGAATATCGCCCTGACTAACTGTCAGAATGATGGGTCCTAACAAAGGCTAAACAGGTCAACAAGTAGAGCGTCGGTTTGCCAGTGGCCATCTGGTCAGGCCATAGGATAGTCACGACAGGCCCTTGTGATCGGTGAGTTCAAACTAACGTCCTGAACCGGCCTGGCGGAAATGTAACTATGTATATGTATTTTTAACCTAAAGAATAAATGGTATTCAACGAATTTAACGTAATTCATCATTCCGAGAAGCACAGTCACCAAACTGCATCATTTTCACTAAATGAGTCGATATGCATTCAGTGCACATATAGGGAAGTGTGCTTTGCGAGCATACGCTCTCTTCATGTTCGACGTTAATCGACTCTGTTCACTTTCAAATTCAACAGTGTGGTAACGCGTTACCTATAATGGAATGCAGTGTTGGTGAGGCTCCGGGTGCAACTTATGACTAGTACATACAACATACTTTCAAAAACTGTCACCATGTGAACTTATCGCACCAGGATGTGAGATAAAGTGATGTGTGGATATCTGACAGAGCGAACCCTGGGGAGGACTTCAGGCTCATTACAAAATAGTTTGCGATTGATAGAGAAATGTGATGAAAAACTTTCCTCGAGAATTCGTTACCGTTGAGGTAAATGAAAGACACAGCGGCGCCATCATCTGGTTGGATCCACAGCCGTCTATCTCTAATTGATTGTGTGAATGTTCATGATAAGACTGATACTCCACGACTGGTTTCGTCCGTGTTTGTTCATAGCTGGTAGAAATGATCTGAACGACAGATGTGAATCTGTAACCTCAGGATACTACCTCATAAACAAACTACCCCTCTCGTCACACGCTTTACGTGCAGGAACGGTGATCTTGTCATCAACACTTAGTGTTATGAACCGAGAAGGCGGATGGCACAGAAACTGTTTATTTGGGAAACCAATACACGACTTATGCGTCTAAACGAGACTACGAACAGAAGCATTCATTTGCACGCCACACTCCTCTGAGGATACTCAGACCATGTGGCGAAAACCATTCTATGTCATTCTGCCTTCCAATGATCTTTCCCATATCTCTCCCGTATTTGTCCCGCGATCATTTCGATGCATGCTGCTACTGAATAGTGGTGTGAGTAGTATGGTGCGACCATCTATCCTCACTACAGTAGTGTGTAGGATTACCCGTCTAAGCTCCGATTCGGTCAACGCCCTCTCTGATCAGTTAAAACAAGAACGAAACTGTTTAGGAAAGGGAACCATCTCCAAACCATTACTTCAACTACAAATTCCCAACGGGAGGTGGTGGTTATCATGTGAACCGCGTCCATCCATTCAATTGTTCGTTTTATTAAGGACCGTTACACAAACTTTCAGTCAGGTATACAATGGATAAAAACGAGTGAATCATTACTAACGAGTCTGGCATTGATGGATGGGTTGATTGGATGATGACTTCTTACGAACAGCCACTTGATTCAATTCTCTCAGTTGTTTAGTTGTTCTTCACCTTTGTACGCTGTAGCCACATGCACCAACGACTCTCGCGACCAAAGGTACCCATCAACTCGGCTGGCCCACTGGTCATAGATCGCCAAGTTTGAGTACACGAGCCTTAGACGTGAGTTCAGTAATTCGAACGACGTTGGTGAAATGACTGATACCTGAAATTTCGGCTCACGTGATCATTTCCGCGGGTCGACTAGAGTTTTTATTTACCGCACAGACAGACAGCACTGTGCCTATTACACGTGTGTGAAAAAGTGTCTAATCACTCGAGCGAACTAACTCAACTTTCTAACTACTAATATTAAACGAGTTACAAAAATGTTGCTTCTGGACTTTAAAAAATGTGACAAACCACCATCTAAGCCTCTCATTTCTGACAATCAATCTGTTTTTCGGTATACGGCGAACAAAGCACGAATATTAATGTCAGCATCGGTAGTAATTCATTTGATAGGTATAGTTTTCTCCTCTTTGGACGAATTGGATAAAGTACCAATGCTCTTGGGTTGAATAAATTTGTTTATTCTGTAGGTGCGCACTCATGTACCTTCACTGTCCTTTCGAGGAAACACATTGTGAAAAAACAACGATCGCCTCCGGATACATTAATTAACGAAAAGATTGTACTGCTGGGTATTATCACCATGTCAAAGTCATGGCTGCTAAGTCTGAGTATACTGGTCAAAAATTCAAGCAAACGAAAACAACCTAGGACAGAAAATCATTCAGTAACAGTCTCAGCCACATACCTCCTATTTGAAAACAAGGTATGTGGTGTAAACACCATGTGAATGACATCTGGCACCTCGTTGAACTAAATCGTACGTTAGCTTGCCTGCAATTTACTTATTGATTAAACTCTACCATGGACTTTATGGTCAGCAGTTAATTTTGTCTGTGAAGGTCTCACACACAATTTGAGTTAGGATATTCTGAGTTGTCCTCGTTTTGTATACGCCTAAAGCTCTGTGAACAGCAGTAGTGATTTTGAACGCCCTATAAAACTAAGCTCGTCTGGTGATTGACAGTGTGTATATCATGTTGAATCTTCTAAACGTTCCAAGAATTTTTCTATCTATCCAGCTTATGCTATCAAAAGCCCCACTGGTGAAAAGCCATCTGATGTTAACGGGCTTAATGTACGGAGAATCAGCAAACTGATCGCGATCACACCCTAGAGACACTCTGGCACATACCCTTTCGAAGGAAATCAGTACTATATACTTCTTTCATTTCATTTCTGAATCTGAATGCAGTGTTTTGACATGTTCAAAGTAGGTAACCGAAGAAAAACTGTCCACATATCTTCCCATTCCTTCCAGCAGCAACCGTTGACTCTACCATGGAGTCCACAGCATGTATGCTACAGGTAAACCGTGCTTAAGTTTAAATCAAGACTACAAGATGGTTAGTTCAGCATGAGCATTCCGAATATAAGAAACAGCATTACTATATTGGAGCAAGTGTATAGTAGAGCATTGCCATGGGAGCATTGCTCATGAGAGGTAAAAAGTAACATAACAATCCCTAGCACTTTTCTTCTCGTTCACCAGTTTGAATAATTAGTTCAATCAGACTTATCAATGAATATGGGCTCCGAACCGTCACCAAGTTTTCTTGAAGTAAACAGGGCTGTATCGAAGGTCATGTCAGCACTTCTTGCTCACTGTAACGCGCAACCGCACGCACGGATTAAATTTGAGTTGTGTTACGGGGCGTGCTACTGTGTTGTCGGTGCCGTTTTAGTTTCCGTTTGTGTAAGTCATGTGTATGGCTTATCGGGCCTTCGGCTCATACATGTTCGTATTGTTTCCCTTTTCAGGATTGCTGTTCGAACCCCTACTTCGAAAGAACGCTGTCCACGTTGCCAGAAAGTTGGTCCGCGAAGTGCGGACATCCAAAGTAGAGTCGGCTGGCCTGCATGTTACACTCACGTCAGACAGTCTAGAGTGAACTTCCTCTCGTCAGTATTTTCACTACGAAATCAAGGAGCTATGAATCGCCATCTACAGTAGGCAGCGTTTGATGCGTATATATTTGAAGAAGTTTAGCCTGTTCATCCATCCATCTTCCTGACAGAGATATTCATGTAGAGTTCTTTTATACGGCTCCTGTAAAAACGCTGAAGAGTTAAGTTAAACTCAGAAGACTGTCTGATTGCTTTAGACGCATGCTGAGGAATCATCGCTTGTTTTGAGTCGATGACATTGAAGGCCACTTTTTCCTACAGTGGACGTAACAGAAAATGCCCGATCTTGGTTTTCTACGCTGTCTGACGATGCCTCGGAAGCGCTTGATTACTTGTTCCAAAACCACGCTCCTACATTCTCCGAATTCACTAAAAGTTGCCTATTTGAGTGTGAAGGTTTACTGATTACAGTTTGTTCCAAGATACCTGGTTGTCCATCTTTAGTGTAGCAACTATATAGGGGACAGCCTGCCTTGACAGGATTTCTCACTTAAGCAAACAAATAACATACAATTTAAAATTTTGGATATCCCACACTTTTATCACGAATACATAATTCACGGTCAGTTTGAACACAGTAACTGAAATTCTATCATCAGTAGATCCTATATATGTCTTAGTGACGTGATAATATCAGATGACAAACAACACAGAGCATTTCATGAGATGCTGGTTGCTGTGGTACAAATTCCAATTGTTATACACTCTTGTTCATTTTTTTCTAAGAATCATGTTTTATACAATTTTACTTTCGCAGTGATTCAGTTATCAAAATTCCCTATTAGGATTTGGTTCATGTTCACTTACTCAATAGCAAGGCATCCACTCGGATTTGGAAAACGATAGCAACACGTTCGCAACAGTTTGATGAACAGCACATCGCATCAAAACAGATATAGGCCAGAAGACATTTGTCCCACTATTTATTTAAAACTGTCGGAAATCAATCACCAGTGGAATTCTATTTGTGTAACGAGTGTAGTGTCTACAGTTCATAATTATATTTTGTAATTCATTTTTGTGTATTTTTGTACATACCGTTTTGTTAGCTTCATCTGTACACTTGTCTGAAATCATCACCATCATTTTTTGATTCGGGTCGTCATCACGAACAGACAGGAGTTATCGCGCGTCGTCTCTGCATTCCTCGTTTGCGTGAATATTTGGGCTGGTGAAGTAATCGCAGGGTGAGACTTTATTTTAGGTCCGCATATTTCCTGATCCATCGAAGCCGAACGTTCGTCATCCCATGTTGTGTGTGATATCATATATTGGTTGTCGTTGGGACCTAACCCTTGGAGCTGTCTTTCTCTCAGGTGGTGCCCTATTCAATTCAACGGGTTTTGAGCCGTTACGGTTACAGTTACTTCTAGTGTCACCATATATTGGTTATTTCTTATCATTTGATTGATTAGGCCACTTCACGCGACATGCTGTCGTGCTTGCACCGTTTTGGCTTTTGATTGTTTAAGTCGTGCGCATGTCCTGCTGGACCTTTGACTCACGCTTGCTAGTGTTGTCTCCTTTTACATGACTCTCACTGGAGCCTCTACATCGGAACAACGCTGTCCCGCGGTGTCTCCACATTGAGCGAATTTGGTTCACGAGTATAACAGGCAACTGAAACCGTGGGTCCGTGTTGTCTATTACACCTGTTTAGTCGCACATCTGTTCGGATCGCGGAAAGATAAATGAGGAACCTAAGGCGTAATGTCTGAGAAATTTTTCAATAAAACTGACCTACTAACAAGTAGCAACATTTTTTGTCAAACGTTTTCACTAGGACACCCGTGTGTTTTGGAGAAATGAGTGTGCTGAGGGCAGAATTCGAATGTTCAATGATCGTATTCCGGTCGGACCAGCTGAGCTGCTTCGAATTGTACAATAACAAAGGACTGGATACGGTCTGACTCAGACTGATAAAAATGTTGAGCCGAAGTGGTTATTGTACTACTGGCCCATATTGAACGAAATAATCATCTTTTGGCTTGAACGTCAGCGCAAACTCTTCTGATACCGTCTTTCACAAATGGCTGCAGGAACTCATATAAAGATGTTTACGTCAGTCTGGAGAGTTATTACTGAATCCAACTACCCTTTTCTCCAACCATAAAGAAGGCGGTTTAGAGAATAGCTTGTAGAGTTGCGCTCAGATCATAACATTAATGGGGAGTGGAACTAACGTCCATAACATGGTGGGGGATTGATTTACACGTTTGATATATCTTACATCGTGAACAATAACCTTTGTAATTAATGAAACAAAACCCATTCCGTTACTTGGAAGTAAGTGTTATGAAAGTCCAAATCTCAGCTACTTACTACCGCACAGTGGACAATTGACAGTAGTGTATGCGATCGTTTGCCTACAACGCTGTCGACTGTACTGATTTGTCGTCCAGTGCAGGTTGAGTTGGACAGCTGAGCAATCAGCACCATAACTACTGCTGTTATGAATACTGGATTTTGGAAAAGGCTATCAGGATCAGCAGATATTCGTTCAAAGTGTTAAGCATATTTCACTTTCATACTGTTTCTAAAGCAAACGTCCAAAATGTCCAAATGTCCAAAATGGTACACACATTTTGCGATATTTAAGACTGCTGTAACTTGACGAACGCCAATCTTTAAACCAAGCAGTGAACAAGGCTAAGTGAAAAACCATACTGTATTTGACCATGGGAAGGGTTGTAAGTTAGTTCGTTTGATCCTGTAAAGAATTGTTTTGATGTTTTGTGAATCAATTCACTCCCGTACGGGCAACCAACCGACGAGTTTACCCGTCTATGCTTTCTCACGCTTACCGCCGTCTGAGATCCATTTAAAAATAGACTGACCGGTGTTTCTATTTGAAATTTTATCATATCATTGTTCCTAGTCATGTCCGCTCGTTGTACAAGAAGGAATTAATAATGGTGATCCATTTAAACACGGTTATTTGATCTGGAATGAAATATCCCGGCGTTGGCAACTGTGGGAATAGTCACACTTATAAGTGTTTATGGTAACTTAGTATCACTTTGCGTTTGTCAACTTTTCACTATTTCATCGTACAACAGGAAAGTTATCCCCAAGTTCATTTCTGGCTAACGGTTTAGCCAGTTATAAACACACCTTAGTATTCTGTACGGACTATACAGTGATACAACCGATCATTTTTGTCTTTCTCTCTCTGCAATGTCTGTTCCTTGTCTTCACAGCAGTCTGAGAAAAGCACTACCTCTAATAAAAAACCGATTGATATCAGCAGTATGTCTTGCTAATGAACACCTTGACAGTCCCTGCAACGTGTCATAACCAGAAAACCAAGCAGTCTTTGGGGCTCGTGTTGCGAACATGTTTGTGCACCAGTGTAATGTTTTTTTCCTACCGGCGCGTTAGATTTGATGTTGTGTGAAAACTTGATTTCATCTTGACACAATTTTAAGCGGTATGAAGTGTTTTTGAAGCCATCGGAAATTAAAACAATGGGATCAAGAGAATGAACGTTCTGAACATATCAACTGAAACTGCTGTTGAAATGATGAAATGTTAAGATGATGACTTGGTTGTTCTTGTGTTACTACTGGGTTAGGCCCCTCTGATTGTCAGCATGACAACTCAGGGGTACGGTTTCACGATAATCCATTATCTGAGGCGCATATACTAGCTTATGATCATTGGTGTGTCTAGACGGGTACGAAAAGCTGATTTGAACAGCATTTCAGTAGTCGGTTAACTACTTACGTTTTACCGAACCGAAAACTGATACGGTGTGAAACGCATATTTTGAGTCTGATTGTGGATGCTTTGGATCCTTCACGAATCACAGCCGTCGGGTAGACACTTGTATTTTGGTACAAAACGGGAGGCGGAAAGCGGATGAACTTGGATCAACATGTGTCGGTCAGCGCGAGCAAATCACACATTATGAACTGTCATCTTAAGGACGATCCTGCAGTCACGCGGATATTGGTGCTGGCAACATAGTTACCGAGTCAACAGGATACACGGCTAGACTGAGAGTGGTCGATCACTGAAATTGTCCTCTGCAGTCAATCGGGCTGATGTGGTTCGCCACCTATGCACGTATGACTCAGTGCAGACCTGGTCGCCTGCTGAGGCGTCTAATCAGCCTACGTGTGGCAAGGTCATTTTATGTCTGTTTTGGTGCACTTTTAGTTTCACGCAGAGGCGGTGGTGAAAAAAGCCATCGTTAAGTGAACCGTTAGCATGAAAGGCACATGGGAAGGTAAAAAGCATGGACTGTTAACCTGGTACCTGTACGTGCGTGAACAACACGTCTAGGAAGTCACAGAGGTTTCAAAATTTATTGTAGATATGATCGACCTGCAATAGCCACAAGCAGCGACGTCTGAGACCGTCTGAAGGCAGAGAAATGGACCTGTTTTAGTTTTTGTCACACTTTGGTTGGGCATAATAACCTTAGGATCATCTTAAGTAGATTGAGGTGACACTCCAGAAGTCTGATGACTATCCACGCGTCCAGCAAGCCTACCTCTTTCGACGGACAGGCATCCGAAAACGAGAACGGTTTGGACGCTGCGACACTTGTTTAAGGTCGAGTCATTTGGACAGTCAAACTGAGACTCACTTTGCATCATCATAAAGGGAGGACTGTGTGTGAAGGGCAAACAGTCCGATATGCGCAATGCGATTCACATACACTCGTCACAAAGTAGCGGCGCGATCCAACAGTTTGGTCTGGGGTAGGATGTCAGCTTATGGTTGTAGGATTGGGTGACTATGCCGTCTGATTGAACGTTGAAGTTAGTCTCGGGGGCCGGTCATCTGCATTCCTTAGCAGTGGTTATTGTCATGAGTATGAATTCGAGAAACCAGACGATTTTTTGACCCCGTAGTTAGATTCTGAAAGCTCCAGCGGTTGGACGATTCTCTGCCCTGATTTCTACACGCGGACCGCAAACAATAGCTAACCAATCCGTTCCCATTCTACATTATGTACGCCAGCAACCGACTTGTGATATGTCGACTCACTTAAAACCTTGCGCTTATGGTTGTTCGTGATTTACCTTTAGACACCAGAAATCCTAGATGATGGGTTGCTGTTCAGTCCAAGTATGTTGCTCAAGTTCACCGTGGCTAGAACAGGCAAGAACCGAAATGTACGTCTAAATCCAATGGAAAAACATCCCACCCACCCCCAAATCGCGCCACACCCGTATACCACGTTCAGATCATTTATTCATACTCTCATAACTCTTGTTCCTCCGTCTCATTCACCGATGCGTTTGATTGAGTACATTACCAATGATATTGTGTACCTGTCCCAATCGCATAGGACACATTCAAGTGCGAATGACTTACGTCAACGCATGTGGTATAAGTACAAACTGGTTTAGTAGGCTAACAAAATGCTTGAGGTTGAAGTATCACGGCATTCGACAGAAGATGGATCTGATAAGTCAAATCGAAAACTGTCAGAAGTGTGGTGGATATTCTGTCGGACTAGGTCGATCAAGAACGACATGCGACAGAACTGAGAGAAGGTTGGTGAAACCGACTTAAGTCATCTTTTCTAGATATGAACGTACTTACCAAATTGGTGCCAGTCCTCAGCCAAAATACACATCTGAACAAGTAGACGTCCGGAATTATTCGAATTGTTTACTCATACAAATCCAACGAACACCTTGGGTACATGTACACTGAACTGTCTACGTTTAAACTACCTGCAATGTATGAGTGAACACCCATTTAGGAGATCTAAAACTAGTTGATATTTCTGTGGACGTCTGGGTGGCCATCATTCACGTGGCATTTGTTGAATATCGGTCAACTTAATCCGTTCATCCGCTCCAACACAGTTCCATCGAACTTGATATGCTAACGGACACACAGGAAGCCAGTTGGTAATCGAACATAGGTTGATAAAACACGAATCGATGGATGAATAACGTGAGTATTCCCTTGTGGCAAGATTATGCCTGTTCAGTCCACGCACGAGCTGCTCATTAACAACCTGAGTGAAGTCAGTTTGTCGTCGTTGAGTACATCCTCACTTGTTAGGGCTGAAAAGACTTACCGCAAGAGCATTTACTCCAAATATGGAACTGCTGACGTCTTCGCGGTTTGGAGAGCAAATGACAGTAATGTGTGTGAAGGAGTGGGTAACTGTGATTGAGTGAGAGACCGATACTCGTCGAAGATTGGGCTAATTATGCTTGCTAAGGTGGCAGCGAGGTAAAGACGACTATGCTATTCACCCTGGGAAACTGGTCACCCACCAACAGCAGCTGATCTGAACGGATCCATGCGCGTTCTATGAAGTGTACTTGTCGGGTTCACGTAGAACGATTACTACAAGCCACTGTGTTTATTTGTTTGATCAAGACAGTGAGCGAATGTTACTAGTCTTAGGTAGGAACTGTAAGGATTGTACTCTTGATAAGTCGCGCAGATGAAAAAAGTTGAGCCTTGAACAAGTTTTGACTAGTACAGTGATTTATACAACGAAGTAAGTCGTATACAGGACTCAAATTTTAGGCTTAGGTAGGAAACCAGAATACTCGAAGTCTGAAGAACAAACAGGGATTTCATGGATCGCTCAAGAACAGTTAACGTACACGGGCGTTCTGAAAGTGGAGCACTACACTCACAAGTGAAGGCGACTAGACACTTAAAATGAAAACTTGGTCCTGTCTAGTCTGGTGCCAAAGGTGTAGTGATGTACACGGCTGGCAAACAAAAGTGTGGACCAGAGTTCAAATCCCTCTCATCACAAGGTTATACAATACTGGAGATCTCTGGCAAGAACAGAACCCGCGCATATCACTCCTGTTAGAAAATGAAGAGCAAAAGTTTCTATTTGAATACGAAGGAAACAGTCATTTGTGAGTGACCTTCTTGTTTCAGTAGTCGATGTCATAAAAAGCTTCCTTCTATCTCGAGTCCGGGCTCTGGCATGCATACGTGGATTGTTTCGGACGTGATAGTAGTAAACATTGAGTCAGGCAGAGTTTTTGAATTAGTTACTTAGAAGTTAGAAACTTATTGCTTTGTGGTTGACTTCACTAAACTGATGAATGAAAACGATTTCCGTCCAAAATGTGATAGAAGTCGAAGATAAAATGGGGTCACTGACTAAGACCGGACAACACTCCGATCGACATTTGAGTGGTCGTGCAAGAGGTGTGCACAATATGGGAAACTATAAAATATTGCGGGATGAGCAAACGCCTACTCAAACACGCTAGCAGGATTGTTCAAGATGCACTCTGCATAAAAATTTCGATCAGTCTCAACGGTTACGACACACGGACTAGACATGTAGTAATTCAAATGAGCGTAAACCGGAATAAGTCATCGGCTGACGCAAGGATAGCGCACAAGACCGGTTGCGTTCGAATGAGTCGTCATGCTTTAAAAACAAGACATTCAAATTTTAGGCACGTCGACGAAGGAACTATCAATGTTGAGAAAGACGAGTAGCAACGGCCATTCACTCCACAACGGTTTATAGACGATATATATATATTCTGCGTACATGACCCACGACGGCATGCTGACTAACTTTGTGCATAACTCAGTGGTCTACACACGAATGTTTCGTTCATCACAGATGTTCAGGTGAATGACAAACTTTTCGTCTTGGATGCAGAAATGTTTGTTTATGATGATGCATCAATTAGGGGGAGAGTGCATACATAAGAAGCCCACTGGGATAGGGATATTTATTTCAGAAGATTGCACCAACATCCCTCAAATGTGGTCTCATTCGAACCCACTTCAGTGAGGTTCGCATAACCTGCTCACCTGAGACACTCGAAGAAGAATGTTCTTTTATCTACCAAACACGGCTACCCTGCGTGTTTTATATCGACATACGTTAGAGGACGATCGAAACAGTCAATATCGTATACGATGTCCCGCAAACCTGCTATACGAGGGTGAGGATGTAACCACCCTCATCCAACGTAGACTGAAATGTGCCGTCAGAAATACCTACAACGCGGAAGAATTAAGACTGAGAAACCAGTTTGCACGGCTGCCCTGCACACCGGAGAAGACCCGAGTAACTCACTGGCCTTATCCAACATTAGTTACGAAATCACTTGTACTTGTAGAGTCAAGTGCATTGGCCGAACGGTGAGAACGCTTGGGACAAGTGTGTCGGAGCACACTGCAAACTGGCTAGTGAACACCAAAGCCAACGCCACCCAGTCTTTCATCAATGACATGGAAGAAACGGATTATGTCAATCAATAGGAGGTTTTTAGTGTTTTACCTGACCAATATACCTCACCTTTCACTTAGGCTGTTGTAACACAGCGTTACAAACTCTCTTTTTTGTGTATAGAAGCCGACGGTAGTGAACCTATCACTGTCATGGTGTTAAGGGTTTGTTGTCATGAGTTTATGTTATCCGTTAAGCGCGTGTTACTACTATGAAAATGTTTGGCTTTGCTGTCTACATAAGTTTACGTCTTTCTCTTGCATTAAGCTTACTACTGCTGTGAACCGAGAAGAAGGATGTCACAGAAGTTGTTTATTTGGAGAAAACAACACACGACTTATGCGTCTTAAGGGGAATACGAACAGAAACAATCATTTGCACACCACACTCGTCCGAGGATACTCCAATCGCTTTGGACACCATGTCTCAGTTCCGTTATGTGGCGAAAGCCATTCCATATGATGCTGCTCACCAATGACTCTTCCCATATCTCTCCTGTATTTTTCCCGCGATCATTTCGATCCATGCTGCTACTGAATGTTGATGTAAGTGGTATGGTGCGACCGTCTGTCCTCACTACACTCCTCCCCACGCAAAGATTGTTCCAGTCGTAACAAAAGGCGTTCAGGTTCTCTTCGTTCTCTCGACGATCTACCTGCCGGCCTCGGTGCTGTTGACACACCTGGTGGGCATTCTCTTCTGATCGGAGTGTCGTACCATTTACGGAGTTGGCTTCCGTGCACTCGATGTTGATTCTTCTCATTCTTTATCAGATGTACTGAACCATGACGTACAACTACTACATACTGTCCCCTTCACTTTGCCATGAACTTCCTAGATCCGGGTCCCGTTGTCACCACTCTCCGCCTGTCTCTACACTTAACCTTAAAATCAAGTTCACAGAGTCCTTCGACCCGACAACATCGCAGTTGATTGCTCCTTAGTCGCTCCTTGTGTATTTTTCAAGTTTCGGTTGGCAGATCTCCGAGCTTCCGCTAATTCACGCGTGATCATCCGTCGGTCTTCCCATAAACCAATCTTCTGATCGACTGGCAAGCGTGGCACGCGCCCATATATTAGCACGAATGACGACTTTTTCGTTGTCCCTTGCGGCGAACAGCGGTGGGCCAACAGAATCAACCGTAACGTTACCTCCCAGCTTCCTCCTTTCGCAGCCAACCATTCTCTGATTGTGCGATTGTTCCTCTCCGTTAATCCGTTTGATTGAGGATGGTATGGAGTTGTGCGTATTTTCTTTATTCCCAAACGCTCCAAACAGTTCCGAAACTCCTCACTTTCGAAGCACGGGTTTTGATCAGTCAATATGCTTCGTGGTATTCCGTGATCCGCTATGATGTGCTCCATCACAGCCCTGCACACCGTGCTTGCGCGCTGATCGGGTATGGCGGCTGCTTCGATCAACCTTGTGAAGTGTTCGGTCATGATTATGATGTATTGGTTTCCGGAGGTCGTTGCTGGAAAGGGGCCCATCACATCCACCGACCACAGTTCTCCAATCTTACTGACCGGAATTGGTTGTGTGGGATACTCACTGGGGTGGTTAGTGCTCTTCACTAACTGACATTGCTGGCACGCCCGCACAT